>JASDQU010010920.1:47476-61756 GCA_032191745.1 Picea mariana | reverse complement strand
CTTCAAGCTTTATGAAAAAATGAAGGATATTGCTTATGTCTCACTAAGAAAGAACAAAAAAAAAACGCTTATGTTCTTTGTCATTTACCTTCTAGATTCTTCTATGTTGTAATTATACTTCTATACATCTAATGTTCTCATTGGTCCATACTTCTATACATGAAATGTTCGATTTGTTCCATACTTATACACATGAACTATTCAACTTGGTCCATACTTCTATACATGAAATGAAATTGTGTCTGCTAACAAATATCTATCAATCATACTTTGACCTAAATACTTTGCAAAAAAACAATGGATGAATCCCATACACCAATTTGATATCTAGATTAAAAATGACCTTAAAAATGAAGTATTATTATTATTATTATAATATATCAAGTCTCTCACCAACTTTTTTTTTTTTTAATATATATAGTTTTAACTACTTTTTCTTTCAGTGTAACTCTTTTTAGTTTCTAAAACTGTAAGTACAAAGAAAAACCAAATTTGAGGGTAATTGCAAATATAAACCGGAGGTTCTATAAATATCCTTGAGATAAAAAATAGAAAAAACCTGTTTAAAAATTAAAGCATATGTAAATGATCAAATACGAATTTAAAGAATTAATTCTTCTCTGTGCATACATATGGGTGGATAGGATTAACTCTGAGAGCCGAACAGGAGCGCAAGCACAGAGAAAAAAATATTGATGACGTCCCAATACAAGGCAGTGGCAGCCCATAAGTATTCATCATATATATAATGCTTTATCAGATCATCTGTGTGGTAAATTATGAATCCGCTCAATATAATGGACGCTGGAACCCCATATATCAGCATAGATTGAGATAGCGTCCCCATTGGAGCAAATATCTGAAATTTATTCAAAGCATACAAACTCAATCCCCAAAACACCTAAACTAATAACTGAATCGGAATTGATGCTAAGAGTTACTAATACCTGAATCAGAGGAAACACCAGTAGCACCATGAGTCCAGCGAAGAGAATGGGTGCAAGAAAACTGAAATCACGTCCTCTCCTTGCTGCCCAGAATGTATAGAGCGTAAGACTCACAACAAGCACAGCCGTTAGAATGGCCGCTTCCAATATCACCTTCCCTGTTTCATATTTGCTCACATTAATACAGTAGATTCATAGCCAAAAGAATGAAGAAACCAGAAAAATCATAGCCTGTTTCATATTTCCTCACATTAATACAATAAATAAACAGATTCATAGCCAAAACAAGATAGAAACCAGAAAAATAATTGACAGGATGTTTTTGAGAATAGAAATACATAGGCCATATCACTGCAAACAGGTAAGAAATAGAAAACGGCACCCTAGAAGATTCCCCCAAAATAAACAGGAAAAAGAGCAAGGGGAGAGAGACACTTACCGATTACGGGATAAACGATACAGAACTTGTACAGAGTGAACCCGACCCGAGTAGAGACGACGAAATGGGCGACCGGTCGAACGAAGACCACAACGCTAGCGACAGCAATGGCAAGTAGCAATTGGATAGTGATAATCAAGTATATTTTCCTTACGAAAGCCCAGAGGAGACGAATTTCAGCAGAGGCTTGAGCTGGGTAGGGTGCCGTGTCTCCTCTCTCCAGGTCCGCATTCGCAAATGGTTCATCCAGGGTTTTCGCCATCGTTACCGTATACAGAGAGTGTGAAAAACAATGAGGGAAGGAAAAGCATGAGCATTTATGGACATTGGAGATTTACCTTGAAAACTTTTAATGGTGAGAACCATAAACATGGAGATAATGGGAATACATGCATGGAGATGCATAGTGGAGATAGTCTTGAGTGTTGGAAACATGTCAATGAATTTCGCAATATGCATATGTATGTAATAATATTTAAAATGTATATATGCATGAACTTTTTTGTTAACAGTTTGTGTAATTAGCGAATGTCAATAAATTTCGTAATATGTATATTTATGTAATAATATTTAAAATATATATATGCATGCATTTTTTTGTTAACAGTTTGTGTAACTAGTGAATGTCAATAAATTTAGCAATATGCACATGTATGTAATATTGTATGTATTCTTCTGTTAACAGTTTGTGTAACTAGCGAATTTAATTACGCGGAAAGGCGTATATCTATTGGAGATGGACACAATTAATGATCTTTTAATTTTAAATTCTAATCTATGGTTATGTATTGAAGATGCTCGTATATTCTTAGTGGTCCTCCAAAATTAATGGGTCACATTTATTGTTGATAACTTCTTTGCATTTATAAATGCATCCGTTAACCTGTTTACTTTTTAACATTTACCTAATCATATTAAGAAATTACTGTAACATCATATAATTGCCACGTTTAAATGATTAACTTTTAAAATTTTTGAGAATTTCATTATCTGACTCAGTTAGAGTTTGATTATGTAACTGGATTTTTTTTTAACACTAGAGTTTTTATATGAACCGTAACTCTTTCGACGTTCACGCAGCTGTGCTAGTTATAATCAATTAATCTAATTGTTTGAGAAATACTATATATAAAGTATAATAATAAAAATGAGATTACAATGTGTATAAAGAGTGTGAACAAGACATAGTACTGTCCAATCTTACAAACCTTTAAATTAACATTGTGCTTTTGGTAATAGTGGGAAGAAGGTCAATCCAAACAATTAAATTTTTTTGTCTTATTCTAAGACATGGTCGAACCTTTGTCTCATTAGGCATAAAACGTGGTATGTTTAGACGAGTGGAGAATAATTTATAAATAAATAAAGTGGAGAATCGTTTTTGCTTTAGGGTGAAGTGGTAAATAAAGTGGGTAGAGGATATGTATTAAAATATTATATTGTTTAAGAGTTGAAGTTTTGTGTTTTTTGGTAAAAGTTTTTTTAAATATTTTTGAAAATTTTTAATCATTAGTTTTGGGTTTAATTTTGAATTATAAGGTTTTTTTTCTATATAAAGGTTTGGTTTGGGTTTTTTGTTAATGGTGAAAGTGTAGAGTTTTAAGTTTGAGGTGGAGAAATTCAACGACAAGAATAGCTTTGGACTATGGAAGTTCATGATGCGGGATCTGCTTGTGCAACAAGGATTGCAAAAGGTGTTGGTTGAAAAGACAAAGAAACCGACAAACATGACAGACGAGGACTATGAAGATCTGGATATAAGAGCCCTCAATACCATTTGTTTGTGTCTGGAATATGAAGTGTTGTTTAACATCGCTGAAGAAGAGACAACAATAGGTTTGTGGAACAAACTCGAGAGTTTGTATATGACAAAGTCTTTGACGAACATAATCTTCTTGAAGAGGTAGTTGTACAACTTGAGGATGAAAGAAGTTACGAAAATTGTTGATCACTTGGATGTTTTCAATACTCTCATTTGTCAATTATCTAGTTTGGGCGTAACTTACAAAGATGAGGACAAGACGATTATGTTACTGTGTTCGTTTCTTGAGTCTTGGGATCATCTGGTCACAACTATATGGTTTAGCTCAACATATGCCATTGATTATGACATTGTTGTGGGAGCTTTGTTGTTTGAGGAGATGAGGAAAAGATCCAGTAAGGAAACCTTAACAATAGAAGCAATGGCGGTCAGAGGTCGATCTACAGAAGGAGGGAAAGATAAAAAAGGTACAATCAGGTATAAGTCAAAAGACAGTAAGGGTAAGGGAAAATGTTGGTTTTGTGGAAAATATGGGCATCTCAAGAATGATTGTTGGAAAAGACAACAAGCATCCAAAGAGGACTCCACAAAAGAAGCAAATCCAGCTACAGGTATGGTTGATGAAGTTTTTTTTGTCTATTGTGTCTCACCACCTGTGTTCACATAGAAGGTGTCGGGCGTTGATGCCCGAGTCATCGTTCAAAAAAAATGTATTTACTTTGGAGTTGTAAAAAATATTGATTGCATGTAAATGGACATATGTCTGTAAGACCTGGATAGGTATGCGTGCCCCTGATTTATCAGGCCACCTATGAAAAGTATAGACATAGATTTAGGTAGATTGAATATGTGGGGAGGCATGTATGTTGGGTTAACCTTGACTCGGTGAAATAGTTAATGGGTTAAATCCAATTTTTAGGTCAAAGCACGTGGTTTTTCATGTCCATGTTTTTGGGTAGCCCGTGGTATTATGTTCATGGATTGCATGTAATGAAGCCTGTAAAAGGATTCATGAACTCCATTGTAAATGGGCATGGAGGTAAGCGATGAAGGCTTACTTGGCCGGCTTGGCCGGATTTGGTCAAGGGAATGCTCATGTTAAGGTGGAGCACTAAGACTTCAATGTAAAGTCCCTGGAGGTGAGTGGAAAAGGTTCACTTGGGTTGGCTTAACTGGATTTGGTCAAAGTTTTCTCGAATGAAAAGTTTGAGGTAGAGCAGTGTGTCCAGGTTAGAAAGGTGGATCTATAGAAAGGATGTCGTTTTCATAGGTCAATCAAGTGTTTGAGAATATATGATGAAGGTAGGTTCGTATCCATGGAACTTGGAGAGTATTGCAAGGTAGATGGGATCAAATAGGCATGTTTAGTAATGCCAAGTTGCAACAATAGTTGTGAACAAAAGTAGTTGTGCTATCTGGTAACTCGGTCACCATCGGTTGCAAAAGACTAGAAGATTCCAGAAGAGGTATGAACATGTCATCTGGTAATTACTCAAATGAGAAATTATTCAGTTGTGATGCTTATGTTTTTTATGAGCATTCTAAGTAGGACCGAGATCAAACAGGTAGATCTTTGATATGGTGACGATGTTAAGGGATGCAGACTGTGAGATCCTACTACCCACAAAATCATCATGGACAAAGATGCAGTGTTTTATGAATCTCCTTTTATAAAATCAAACATAGTAAAAGATGAAAGGTTCAAAGCATGACATGTAGTAGAAAGGTATTTGGAAGGTATTGATTTCCATGAAAGTTTCTCACCAGTTGTTAAAAGCTTGTTTCTATTCATGTTGTGCTAGTACAACTAGATGTTAAAACTGTTTTACATGGATTTTTTTGGATAAGGGGATATATTTGGAACCAACATAATGATTAGTTCAAAATCACAAAAGAAGATTTGTTTGCAAACTCAAGAATCATTGTATGGCCTTAAGCATGTCAGGAAAATGGTACAAGATGTTTGATTCCTTCATGGTGAGCCAAACTTTACAAGAAGAGAGTATAACCATTGTGTTTATGGTATATTCATTATCTTGGTATTATATTTTATGCTTGTAGCAAGCACAAGCATGTTTGAGATCAACATGTTGGCTCAGTTGGTTAGGACATTGTTATAAAGGATCTGGGAGCAAAAAAATAAATCTTGGGCATGGAAATACACAGAGACAGGAAATATGGTAATTTTGGTTATCACAACAAAAGTATGTGGTGAAGACACTCCGGAAATTCAGTATGAATAATGTGAAATTGGTAAAATTTCTTTGGCTCTCCATTGTAAGCTTTCTTCAGGGTTATGTCCTAACTAATGAAGAAGAAAAAGGTTATATGTCTCAAGTATTATATGCTAGTAGTAAGTTTGATGATTGCGATGGGAAATGGCCAGCATTTCACATGCAGTTGGTTTTATTAGTAGACACATGGAAAAACCAGGTGAAGAGCATGGAAAGGGGTGCTTAAAACACAGAAGCACAAAGATCACCTACAATGGTTGCAATGATTTAATCTGTGGTTATGATTCATGAGATTTGGACGAGAGGAGATCTACCTTAGGTTATGTCTTGAAAGAATGTAAGGATTTATTGGGTAAGTTTGGACAGGTACAGGATGTGGTGCTCTATGGTAGTCAAAGTGTTTTATATTTGACTAACAGTCCAATGTATCAAAATGGGACAAGTGCATCGGTTTATAAGACATGTTACTGATGAAGGTAGAATAGTTCATACTGGAGTGAATCATGTAGGCATGTTCACATAACAATATTGTTAGATAATTTGTGGAGTTGTGATGGTGTTTTGCTTCTCTTGGCTTGCAGGAAAGGTGATGAATTTATTAAGGGCATGATATATCAGGTAAATTGTTGTCAAGGTGGAGATTGTTGGAAGCATGTCAATGAATTTCCCAACATGCACATGCATGCAACTATATTTAGAATGTGCATGCATGCACTCTTTTGTTAACAGTTTGAGTAACTAGTGGATCTAATTATAATCAATTTGTATAACTATTTGATACGAGCATACCCACAGAGGTGAGAGTGCAATGTGTATAGAGTGTGTGAGCAAGAAACAATATTGTAGAGTGCGGTGTGTGCGTAGAGTGGCGAGGATGATTGTATGCAAGGGTTGGTTATTGTAATTATCCCTTGAATAATAAGAATACCAATTATCATTGTCCGTGTTTCCCCCCCATTAAGTTTCCACATAAATCACTATGTCAATTATCTAATTGTCATTCTCGGTTTAATCATGCTTGTTTATGCTTTGTTTTGCTTCTGCTTCCTAACAATGTGAAGACATGCATAGCCTTGCAAATACATGCATGGTGTGGAGATAGCCATGAAAAGACATGAAAACTCACATCGAATACCATGGGTTACTCAATACCATAGCTCTAAACCACCAAAGATAAATCAACAATAATTGAATCAAGGTTATCTCAATTACTCTATGATCCAGTGAAGATTAACCCAACACACAATTTATGGAGAATTACAAAGATTTTGAAGCCTTGTATGGATTATTCAATAAGAATGGAGGAGCCCCACGAGGATTATTTTTCTTTCTTCGTCTATCTAGAAACAACTCAATGTTCCATAGATATATAAAACCCAAAAAAAATGTAAAGTTAGAAGTGAAAACCAAATGAAGTTTGGCTTCAACTAGCATAACCACATTAGAAAAGTAAAGTTAGAGGTGAAAACCAAATGAAATTTCAGTTCAACTAGCACAACCACATTATTAACAGTGGTTGATATAAGTCTATCGGCCCCATGGAAAATATCAACCACCTTTAATAATGTGGTTGTGCTAGTTGACGACTCACGTGTGTGGGGAGGATTAGTAGACCGTGGTTAACTATTGTTGACTTTGGTTGATAATGGAAGTTATGGTTGAAGAGGGGTTTATTATGGCTGACTATGGGTGATTATGGTTGACCATGGTTGAATATGATTAACCATGGTTGTCCATGTTTAACTATAGTTGACTATGATAAACTATGGTTGACCATGGTTGACTTTAATTGACTATGAAATATTATAGTTGACTATGTTTGACTATAGTGGTTTATGGTTGACTATGGTTGGCCATTGTTGATGATGGTTCACCATGGTTGAGTATGGTTGACTATGTTGACCATGTTGAGAAAGGATGAGCATGATTGTTTGACCATGGTTGAATTTATTTGATAATGGTTGACTATGGTTGAATATGGTTGACTTATGGTTGACTTGGATTTACTATGGTCAACATATGGATGACTATGGGTCAATATGGTAGACCACGTTTGACCATGTTGACTATATATGACCATATTTGACCAAGTTTGACCATGCTTGAGAATGGTTTCCTATGGTTTTTGATGAAAGCCTATAGTTGATTGTGGTTGACCATGGTTGAGAACATTGAATGGTGACCTTATTTCCCATGTTGACCATAGTTGACTATGGTTGACCATGGTTGATGATGATTGTCCATGGTTGCCTATGTTTAACCATGGTTGGCTATGGTTGCCCATGATTGCCTATGTTTGACCATGTTTGATTATGGTTGACCAGGGTAGACCATGGTCAACGTTTGACCATGTTGATTATGGTGGACCACATTTGACCATGTTTGACCATGTAAACTATGTATGACCATTTTTGACCATGGTTGACAATGGTTGCCTATGGTTTCCCATGAAAGGATATAGTTAACTATGGCTGTCCATGGTTAACAACATTTGATAATGGTGATCATGTTGCCCATGGTAACCATGATTGAATATGGTTGTTCATGGTCGTAGGAATTGGGTGTGATGAGATCTAGTCAATAATGGTAGCGGTGATAGGTAATATGGATCAGGGAACAAAAGGAGGATTGCATAATACAAATAGGGGGAAATCATTCAAGGAGGTGGTTACGGGTGGGCCTTCTCAGACCCCACCAAATATGGAAAGCGGAGGGATTGGTAAGGACCAAGCGGTCAACGATTCCTAGGTCAGCTAGGACAAGGGATCAAGGCAACAAATGAATAAACTAAAAAATGGATGTTTAGCTAAGGTGCAAGAAAACCCTTGATATGATATCACATGAAAGCAGATTTGAGACTATAGCTAGTTCATCAAGGACCATGTAGTCATTAGTAAATTCATGGGTATATGGTCTTTAAAAAAATCCCTGATCGGTTGGGTAAATAAAAGATGGAAGATGAAGGGGAAAATATATTTGTAGTTGGGATTGAAGGGTTTCTATATAGTAATATTCTCATGCGCAGAAGATCAGGAAAGAGTCTTTCAAGAAGGACCATTTTTTTTCAACTCTGTAGGGTTACATATTTGTTACTCAATAGAATGATTCACCCTAAAAAAAAAAGATTTCATGGCGGACCTGGTTTGGATTCAGTTGTATTCTTTACCCTAGGAGTTCTGGGACAAACAAATGCTAAATGGAATCGAGAATACACTAGGATCCTCTTTCAAGATCTTGGAGGTAAAAAAAGTAGGACAATATGCATCCTACACTTGGATCTGTGTGTATATGAACATAGCTAGGGCTCTTCTTGATTTGATCACCATCTCATACCAAGACACATATTGGACCAAAACCTTGTATTATGATCATATTCCTTTCCAATGGAAGAAATGTCACGAACATGGTCATCTTTTTAGATATTTCCCTCTAAATGTAGAGAGCTCAACCAACAGATTGAAGGAGCAAAATGATGAAGAGGGTTTCACCAAGATCCCAAGCAAGAGGAAAACATGGGATAAGAAAAAAGCAACCACGGGACTAGTCCGTCCAAAGAAGATGAATGGAAGAAAAAGAGGAAAGCTTGAAGCAAGAGGGGATGGAAAGCTAGGGAGGAACAAAAGCACCAAACTTCTAAGCCAAATCAAGAAGCTCAAAAAAGGAAGAAATAGAAACAAAATTGGATCTGCCTATCCCAGTAGAAGAAGTAGAGATACACAAAAAAGTATAAATAATTTTATAAATAGTATTTAATGTTTTATTTTATTTTTATAAATAGTATTTAATGTTTTATTTTATTTTTTGTGATGGTTATGATATATTTTGAATCATATTTAATGGTAAAATGCTTCGTGATGAGTAAATTGATTCTTTAATTCTATTACTATTTTTAATTAAATTTAGATAGAAAGAATCTATATTTTAAAATTTAATTTATTTATTTTTAAAATTAATATAATATAAACTATATAAAATGTTATTTATTAATGGATGTATATTGTACTAAATTATCATTTTAATATTTTAAAATCATGAAAATAAGCACATCTCCAATTTGAGATATATATAGGGGATGACAAGTTGATTTGTACATCATCATATGATTAGCAGACTTCTCATATTGAAAGAAATTCATGCAAGTCATATTGGACTCAAGTTTATTAGAAATTCATGTTGGGTTAGAGTTGAATTGTAATTGTATTTATGTTAATTTTAGATAATGCTAGCAAAGGTGTGTTGAATGTGGTGTTATGTTGAAAAATGTTAGTTGTGTAAATGTAAATTTTTAGTTGTTTTTGTATTGAGTCAGGTAGATAATATATTAATTTTTTTTCCTTCATAAAAAATAATTTCCACCTTCTTAATATCATATTGAAGAGATGAAAAAGAAAAACTCAAACAATATTCATTGTTATTGTTTTTTTTCACTTATTTTCTTAAGTTTATTTCTAAAGTTTATAAATGTTCTATTGCTATTGTTTTTTCACTTATTTTCTTGAGTTTATTTTCATAGTTTAGAAGTGATCTATGAAAAGTTATAATTATATGAAGGTTGCATTTTCAAACTGTCTTGCTTTGAAAAACTTTAATACTAAAAACTATTCTTTCGAGCTTCAACCTATCTTCTATGAATGGTTACGTGGATTTCAAATTAATTGAATATAAGGTATGAATGCTCAACTAACAATAATGTAAGTTTGATTTAATAATATTTTTTTTTTAGCATTTCATTGATTTAATAATTTTTTTTTTTTAGCATTTCATTAGTGTGTGATGGGTCCTTAACCTGCTTTACATCTTGCCTAAAGTCTTTGTTTAACAATATTATCAATACACTCTAACTATATGAATCCTTGAGATTGTTTCAAATTGACTAAAAATGCATTGAATATGGAGGTCGGCTTCAACCTATCTTCTATGAATGGTTACATGAATATAAGGTATGAATGCTCAACTAACAATAAAGTAAGTTTGATTCAATAATATTTTATTTTTTACCATTTCATTAGTGTGTAATGGGTTTTTAACCTGCTTTACCTTTATAGTATTTGCCTAAAGTCTTTGTTTAACAATATTGTCAATACACTCTAACTATATGAATTCTTGAGATTGTTTTAAATTGACTAAAAATGCATTGAATATGGAGGTGGGTTTTACACTACGTTTAATCATTATCCAATGATTTCTTGTTAAAATTATCTTTTAATGTAAGTTGCTACATGATTTTTCCCTTTGAAGAAAATCTACACAAAGGCTTCGTATAATTTTATCTCACCATCCATCATGTTTCTGTCAAAACGAGAGCAAGAGAATATAGCCAAGAAAATAATATAATTGATAAATTAAGAAGACAAAAGATGGGTGGAAAAGGCATTAAGCCAAGTCAATTAATATGTACATCAATAATGTATATATAGTACATATCGCACAACTGTCCTCTAATGATATGACAATTAGGGTAAGATAACAAACTGAGATTAGATTTTTCAACATCCCCCCTTAATCATAAGTTCATTCTTGCTTGAAAAACCACCACTTCTTGATAACTAGTAATGTGTCAAGAAAATATTAAGAGGGCTTAAGATCCTCTTTGAACTATGAAAAAATAGCAGAAGATGAAGACTTATACTAAATTGGTGGTTTAAGGATGACCACAAACTCATCTGGTGGTTTCAGGATGACCACAAACCAATCTGGTGGTTTTAGGATGACCACAAACCAAATGTCTAGCAGAAGATGATGTCTTCTACTAAATGACATGGTTTTAAGATGACCATAAACTAACAAGAGCTCAAGTCTCAAAACTATGAAAGCATAACTTCATGTCTTCTTCTTAATTGGTGGTTTTAAGCTGACAAAAAACTATCAGGAGCTCAAGGCTAAAAAAACTATGAATGGTTTTAGGATTACCACAAACCATATCAACAACGATATGTTTAGGAACAAGGCTGCATACCATGAACTAGGATGCATACTTGATCATCTATTCACAGGCTCTAAAAAAAACTTGGAACTTGACTGATAACTTTAGATTTCCCCCCCTATCAGGGACAAGTGATTCAAATTCCCTTGACCATCATTCACAAGTGTTGTTCCTGAGATTAATTCTAAGGTTCAAAGAATAATGTCAGGCATCCAAAGTGTTTAAAGAAAATGTTTTAGTGAGTTCTTTTCCTACCTTCAGTTTTATGAGAAATGAACTTTAAATGAAATTAATAATAGGACAGTACTGAGGCTGTATCTCGTTATATGAGTCACAATTATAATACCAAATGGTGTAGAAAAGAGTTACAAAAATGTTAAACAAAGTCAGGTATCAATTACAAATAAGTATCACCTTGTTTATAGTGGAAGAAAAGTAGAGAATGCACCCTTGAACATGATATAAAATGTAATAATCCATGTAGATCACAGGACTTGTTTTACTCACAGTAATAACAGAGAAAAAATTGTTTACTGAATGAATTTATTGGTATAATATGGTCATAGTAGATGTAATAATAAATTGCAACCAATCGCTTTTCTAGAATTACATAAAGAAATTCGGGGAAATGGAAACACAGAGGAAACATATAACTCAAATTGAATGAAACTTAGAATCTCTGTTTGCACTTGTATTAATACTAAAAAAGAGAGTTTATCTATTAAATTCGGCAAGAAGCATCCTTGAATAGATCTTAAATCTATGTATTTATACAAAATCTGTCACAACTGAAAACTGTTGGACTTCGTACAATATTTAACTAAAAATAACATACATCTCAATAAAACAACAACATGTAAATTTTGATGAGTTTCGTTGATGCTCTCCTCTGTCTCTTCGTCTGCTGGTAGAAGTGCTCCTTTTCCTTAGTCCTTTGGGTTGGGTACACATGCCATTAAGGCCACCTTAATTATTTGGCACACTATCTTGGTCGTTTAATTTCGTTTCCATCTGTCCCTTCAGATATGTTCAACAGGGTAATGAATTACAATTGAGGTCATGGGGGGAGGATAATCAGACGAATAACACAGCATGGGCTTGTCAGGGGATGGATAACGGTCACAGGGAAGAGTAACTATATATGGAAAGAATGATGAGGGAACAAGTGTTTGATGATGAGGTGGGATAAGTGGAGGTTAGAATGTGGGTGGATAAGGTAAGTGACTGTTGGAAGGTGAAAGGTAGAGAGAGTGGAAGGAAAGGACACCGTGCATGCTTTCTCACTTTCTCCCAGCTATGCTTGCTTTTCCATGTTCAATGCATTGGGTGCATCTATCCATCAATGCCACCATGAAACTTGAGGGCTCAATCCTTTCATTTACTTTGAAGGCAAATAATTTATTTTGTATTTGGGACAGCTTTTCTTGGATCTTGTTCACTTCTTGGACTGTGGCCTGAAACCGTGAACTTGGATTAACTAGCCATTTATTGATTTTAAGAAGATAAATATGGATCATTCCCTGAATGGCTTCCAGGGTTTCTTCTTTGTTCTTTCTGGAATTTTGTTGGTTCATTTCTATCTCAATTTTCCCCAGGGCTTCTAAGATATTACTCCCCTGAAACTCAATCAACTTTTTGTTTAATGATAACAATGCCTCTAGACAAGCTTCTTTCACCTCTCTGGAAAATTTCTTGCCTTCTTCCACATTTGTTTCCCAGACCTTTAGGGCCATATCACCTCTTAATTGTTTAGAATAAGAGAGAAGAGGAAAATTAGGGACATTTTCTTTTTGCATCAATATGAGGACCTCTAAAGAAGAAATCTTAAGGAGGGATTTATTTGGGCAAGATGGGGGTAAGGTCACCCACAAAAGTGATTTTGGAATTAGGATTTCCAAGGGTAGTCTGTAGAGGGGTTAATGATGCAATGGGAGAGGAAAATTTGGTGGAATGTTGTTGTCCTGTTGTATTGGGGGTGCCAACAGTAGTTGTTGGTGTTGAATGAGAGACAGTTTCTCCCGGATTCATGAAGGCCTCGAACTGTGCTATCACCTATGGATCATTTAGTCCCGATAGTGATGTTCTTATCTCTTGAAATAATACCTCTAGGATTTTGGGGACCTTTTCGGCTTTGGGTTTAGTGGAGGATCCCGACTCAGATCCTGTAGATTTAGCTTCCTGTGAATGAGGCGTGGCTATTGACTCTCCCTGCAATATATTTGGCAGACTGTTCCACCTGTGTTTTTGAAAGCTGAGGAAACCAACTTGTTGGTCTGGGGGTAGGGTTAGGAATCTGTTTTGGACTTTCTCATAAGATCTAAATCCCCTGAATATTTCATCATATGGGGAATTCTCATGCGTGTACCGATTCATCATAAAATATTATATTGTTTAAGACTTGAAGTTTTGTGTTTTTGGGTAAAAGGTTTTATTAAGGTATAAAATATTTATTAAATATTTTTGAATTTTTTTAATCATTAGTTTTAGGTTTAACTTTGAACTATAAGGTTTTTTTTCTATATAAAGGTTTGGTTTGGGCTTTTCGATAATGGAAAAAGTGTAGAGTTTTAAGTTTGAGGTAGAGAAATTCAATGGCAAGAATAGCTTTGCACTATGGAAGTTCATGATGCGGGATCTTCTTGTGCAACAAGGATTGCAAAAGGTGTTGGTTGAAAAGACAAAGAAACCGACAAACATGATAGACGAGGACTAGGAAGATCTGGATGTAAAAGCCCTCAGTACCATTTGTTTGTGTCTAGAATATGAAGTGTTGTTTAACATCGTTGAAGAGGAGACAAAAACAGGTTTCTGGAACAGACTCGAGAGTTTGTATATGACAAAGTCTTTGACGAACATAATCTTATTGAAGAGGTAGTTGTACAACTTGAGGATGAAAGAAGTTATGAAAATTGTTGATCACTTGAATGTTTTCAATACTCTCATTTGTCAATTATCTAGTATGGGCGTAACTTACA
>JASDQU010010920.1:7269-34199 GCA_032191745.1 Picea mariana | reverse complement strand
TTGTTTTCATGAATGAATAGAACAAACATAATTGTCCTAAATCTTGGACTATGTCCATTTTAATGTGTGATTGAATGAATGTTATATTTTGTGTATGTGAGTTAGTTCATTTTCGTTCATGTATGATTGTTCGAGAAATTGGTCGTATGAGTTTGTGACGAAACTGGATAAGTTTCAATTGTTTCTCTTCTGAAACCTGTATTCAAGGTGTGCATCTCGAACAAAAGGAGTGCGTCGATTGAGTCTTGGATTGACTCAGAGGATTTGAGAGAGAACAAAGGAAACTTAGACTAGGTGAAAGGAGTGTGCAACATCAAGAAGCAACCAAGTGTTGAAGAACTAGAACAGAGGAACACCAGGTGGGTGAGAAGAATTTTGTTTCAAGAAATCCTTTGATCTGAGTTATAGAAATCCAAAGAATGCAAGGAGTTCATGGGAAGTTGGAATCCTTTAAGGATCAAGCTCAGAAGGGATAAAAATTTTCATAAGTGTTGATGAGATCCAAGAGTTGGACTCGCAGGTGCAGCAAAGGTTCGAAAGCTTTGAAGACTGAGAAATATTCTAAGTCAGAAGAAATCATAAGCTTAGGAGGAGGAGCGAAAATGGTCGTTGGATCAAAGAGCAAAGGGTCAACAACCATTTGATCAGAGAAATGTGCACAAGCCTTAGCGCTTCACACATACAGTTGAGAGAACCTACCAAGGTTTGAGATCTAAGATTCCTGAAGTTCGGAGAGTCGGAAACTCAAAGTGAATCCAAGTCATCTAATCAGCCAAAGCAGATCTGAGCCATCATATTTCCCAAAGTAATCTCAGTCATCGGATCACTCGAAGTGGATCTAAGCCTTTAGATGCTGCGAGTTCAGGAGAAGGCGAGGTTTGAGAGTTGATATTTCTGAAGTCTAAAGTTCCAGAAATCCGAAGTGAATCTTAATCGTCCGATCAGCCGAAGCAAATCTGAGTCATCAGATCGCCCGAATTAATCTTAGGCGTCATATCACCTGAAGTGGATCTGAGCTGTCAGATACTGTGAGTCCAGGAGGAGGCAAGGTTTGAGAGTTGATATTTCCAAAGTCTGAAGTTTCAGAAATCCAAAGTGAATCTCAACCATCCGATCACTCGAAGTGAATCTGAGCCGTCAGAGTTCAGAAGGGATGTGGCGTAGATCTGTGAGCTCCAGGTAAATACTCGAAGTCATTCATGGTCATCAAATCAAGGGGGATGTGGCATAGATCTGTGAGCTCTGGGTAAATACCCAAAGTCATTCGTGACCATAATATCAAGGGAGACATGGCGTAGATATGAGAACTCCGGGTAAATACCCGAAGTAATTCACAACCGTCAGATCTAGGAGAGAGGTGGCACAAATCTGTGGACTCCGGGTAAAGACCTAAAGTAATCATTGATCGTCAGATCAAGAGGACACGTGTCAATGGATTAGATTATTTGGATAAAATACATTGGGAAAAGGGATGAGGTTTGAGATTTGAAATGTCAGAAGTCCGAAACCCGAAGGAGATCTCGACCGTCGATTGATAAGAGGGTAACATGATAGTTGATTTGAGTTGAAAGGTCAAAAACATGAAGTGGAAGTAGGACTATTGATTGAGCAGGACAAGTGTCTGCAGATCATTAACTTCGGAATATTGAAGTATAGAAGAAAGCGGGGTTTGAGATTTCAAAACCCCGAAGTCTGGAATCGCGAAGAGATCTCAACCATTGATCAAGAAGAGGCAGATCCAGTCCGTAGATTTGAAAAGCGTATATCTGAACCGTTAGTTTAGAAAGTATCATCAAGATCATGAGATCGACGATCCCGTACCATTCCGGGGATAGAATTTGCGAGGACTTTAAAACATTGAGGGTGGGTTGCAATCCATACTGTGGTTTTGCTAAGAGGACATGTGGAAGTTCGAGGAGAATTGTGGGCCGAAAATAAGTTTGATCCCAAACCGTTATTGGTCACACTCACAATTTTGTGGTCACAAGAAGGCATTTCCCAAGGTCATATCAAGAGGGGGCTTATCAGAAAAATTGCTAACGCCCAGTACTCTAAGATTTCATGGAAGAGAGAAAGGGAAGGTTGCGGGTTTTATCAGACCTACACCAAGGAGCCAAAAGGGCCTGTGTTTAAATACAGAAGGGAACCATTAAGGTTCTAGAGAGTCACTTGACTCAAGAATCAAAGATCCTTGACTAGGAGGTCATGTAGCCCTACAAGGGAGTAGGGGGGCTGCATCAGGTGGTATCAAAGCTGATATTGAGTTTTTTTGCAAAAAAAAGACAAAGGATAAAGGAGGTAAGTTGGTATCAATTATGGTATCAAAATTTAATTTATGTTCGTAGGCATCAGAAGGTGACACAGTGAAATCATGCCTCCCAGAAGGTGTAGAGAAAATGCAGAAATGGAAGAAGAAATGAGGCGACTTCGAATGAGGCTAGATGCCATGGAAACAACACAAAGGAGAGCAGTACATGCTGGAGATACTAGTGAAGCTGAGAGTGAAGAAATAAAGATCGAAGAAAATGTAGCAGAGGATTCTTCACAAGATCGCTTATTGAAAGTTGTTTCAAGAATAGGAGCCAGAGAAAGGATAGAGGTACCAATGTATGAAGGCAATTTAGAAGTTGAAGAGTTGTTGGATTGAGTACGTGCTATGGACAAGTAATTTGATTATGAAGATATCTAAGAAGACAAGATGGTGAAGCATGCAGTAACAAGACTGAAGGGTCATGCAATGCTATGGTGGGATGAACTGCAAGCCGAATGCAGGAGCAAAGGTAAGCAAAAAATTAATAACTGGGATAGGATGGTAGCCAAACTGAAGGACAAATTTATCCATAAGGACTATCAAATCAATATGTTCAGGAGATTGAAGAACCTGAGACATAAGAGTTTATCAATAAAGGAGTACACTGAGGAATTTTACATACTGAACATCAGGGCTGGATATAAAGAGAATGAAGATGAAAAAACAACCAGGTATATCAATGGGCTGAGATATTAAATACAAGAGGAGATAAACGTGATTTTTGTTAGTAAAGTCGAGGATGCTTATCAGGTAGCCTTGAAAGATGAAGAAAAATTGGCCAAGAAACAAAGATAACAAAGAAGAGGAGGAGATTCAAGTAGAGGTAAGTGAACCAACAGAGAGAAGTTCCAGAAACCGAAGCATGAAGCTGACAAACAAAATAGTCACCACGAGAAAGGTGGAAGTTATAAAGAAGGACAACATGGAGGAAGAAGCTCTTTTTGTTATAACCCTAATTTGCACCAGACATGCTTACCTGGCATCAGAGCATCTCAGATTCCTTCATTGCCAAAGAACTTCTTAACAACTCTTCTTAAAAACCTCTTTTATAAAGGCCCACGCGCCCTGATCCAGTACTGCATGCGTGTACAAGCTAGCTGACCTAAAACAACCCGCGTGTACCTACAAAAGAACGAAAAAAGGAAAGTTGCTAATGAAACACATAGATTTAGGTGAGTTAACTAAACCTTCCGGCCATGCATGGCCAAGGGTTCGACCAAATACCTAGCTTCTTCTAGCCTATAAAAAAAGGATTAGGGGTCCCACTTGGAAGAGGAGAATCATAGTAAGTAAACTATACCTGATTGCGCATTCCCTTTGTCCCAACCCTTTAGCCATCCTTATGCAAAGAGAAAGATAGAGAAAAGAATTTGGAGGATAGTTGAAGAGGAGCCCAGGACTAGGTTCGTGGAGCAACGACCAACTTCATCATTGTAAGTTGATTTGTTGAAGTTAATAATAAAGAAATACTTTTCCCATCCCACCATATGAGATTTTCATGGTTTATGGCATACTTGTTTATTGAATCTCTAACCTATTAATGTATATATCAAATGCATGTGGAGTTTTTTATTTGTCTTGTGTGAATGCAGGTCAGCCTTGGGAGGAGAGATGTAGTCAAAGAGTGATCAAGCGTGAGGAAGGATCGATATCAAACGCCCAAAATAAGGTATGCACACTTGATTGTTTTTAACTATGTATTTACGTAAGAATAATGGGGATTAGGTTCGAGATGACAATAGAAAGTAGAAATATTTAGGTATTTTATGCATGCATAATTAAACCCTAAGTGCTAGTCCATAGAGGGATTTCCCACTCACAACAGAATTGGCGACCATACTGGGGATAGTCTAGGGTTTCTGGGAATATTTTTTTGGGTATTTTTAAGAGCTAGTTTCATTTCTTGTTTTTAAAGTTTCTGCAAAATTCTGAGCTAACAAAGGTTCTGGTCTTCCATACCAGTTATCTCTATTTCTTTGCTTGACTGTATTTTTTTCCGAGACCCACAGAGGCACACGCGACCTGTATAAGGTCTGCACGCGTGTACCTGCGCCCTACATTCTCATAGCCTGCGTGTACACTCTAGTTGAGGAAGTGTCAGTCGCGTGTATGATTCCATAAAATTTATTTTAAAGAGGTAGTCATCCTCTTCCCTGTTAGAATTAGTCCTTCTCAGGGGTTTTCTGGAACTCTTTCTAGTCTTTGTTGTTTGCAGTCTATAGATTAGGTTTCACCTCAGATTGGTTTGTTCTATGAAGTTTTCCTTGAATTGTTTTCTTTTTTATGTTAAAGTAAGTGTCTGAGTCTTCAAGAGATTTTGGTTCTCAGTACCAGTAGTCTTTGCCTGGGCTAGCTTGCTTATCTTTTCATTTGTCTTGGAGTTTTAGATATACATGCGGCCTGTATAAGGCCGACAGGCGTGTACATGCACTCTGACTTTACACAACTCGCGTGCACACGCCTGCTGTGGAACTGTCAACAGTGTGCTTGTGGAGAGAATTTTTGTTGAAGGTGAGGTAGTCATACTTTCTTCTGACAAGAGTTATACCTCTCAGGTTTGGGTCTCTGTCATAGTGGTCAGTAACTTAGGTTTGATCACACCAATAGATTTCTTTTTTCATTTAGAAGTTTTCCTCAAAATTTTTCTTTTATAGGGTTTTTAGACAAGTGTGAGAGTCCAATTTTAATTTTCTTGTGTGTGATTTTTAAAGTGACTCTTTGCAATCTGTGCTTAGAATAGAAGTTTTCTTGGTTTTGACTTGTTGATATTTTTCCTTTTTGCTTTGTGAGCATTCAAATAAAAAAAAAAAAACTTTTATTTCTTTGTTGGTTAAAAAGTGTTGTTTTGCATTAGTAACCATGGAAAAGTCTTTGCTTTCATAAGTTCTTGATGGTTTACTTAGATCATAAGTAGATCGTTGTTAAGTGGAATTTTGCTTTTGGTTTGATGTTCAAATATCTTAGAAAAAATTTTAAGTTTGAAAAGTTGTTTAAGAGTTGAGTGAAGTAAAGGTTTTTGTTTCCAGCTTTCTATTTATTTTGCTTTCATCTTTCAAACATCACTAGTTTCACTTTCATAATCTTTGACTTAAGACAAGCCAAAAAAATTAACGCTAATTCTAAAATTTATTAGACATTTTATGTTTGTAGGGTCAACCAACTAGTTTAGGGTTAGGGCCTTGAATTAGGTTGGAGAGGAAACTCTTCAAGGCCATTAAAATCAAACATTGGAGTCTGAGTTAGGGAGTGTCAAAGTCTAGTATCGTGAAAGTTATCTGGGAACCCCCTCTAACACAGGGGATAAACACAAGGTCGCGTGCGGAAAGGTAGCGGAGATAACCCCTCCAAAGCTAGACCAATCGTAGTGGAGAACACATATAGAGGGCTTGTCTTGGGATTTCGTCGATTGCATTTGCCACGGATCTTCATGGGTCTCGAATCCGTTCGAGGTCCTCAGTTGTCTTCCATACCACTTTCTTTCGATACCCTTGATAAGTTTCGGGTTCGATACCCTGCTCATTGTGGTCTACCTGACTTTCGAGTGTACCCGCCTGGTGACTATTTGCACGCTGGCAACCTAGTTGCCTATCTTTTTAGGGACAGACACAGGTGACTGCGGGGGTATACCGCGGTACCTAGGACAAACATTAAGCCACACTTTACAGAGTATACCCGGAGGGTGCTTCCGTGTTCGAGTTGCACTTGCACCGGTAAGTTGCTCTAGTGTTGGCTGTTGTAACTGTTCTTCCAATTAGTTTAGTGTTTGCTTGTCTTATCTTGTAGGGACTTTTTTAGTGTGTGTTGTTTTTTGAACGAATAGACAACCCTAGAGTGTCTTTCATCTTCTCACACAGTGGAGGATCAAGATCTATGTCAATCACAAAGGATTTTGGGCCTATCATCGGTTACACTGGAGCCACCCCCACCACCACTAAGGCGAAAGGTAGACCAACAAGGGTCTTTTGAAGCGACTGGGTCACAAGAAATTGTTCCTAACCAACATCCGGAGGAAACGACCATTTTAGACTTTGAGGCGAAAGATTTTGGTCCACCTGAAACTCCAACCACTGATATTTTGGCACCCATCCTCGTACCAATTCACCCTTACGAGTGCCAGATAGTTTCGCACACAGCAATGGAAACAAATGATGTCACTCCCTCTGGGAATTTTTCAATTCCCACTACAGTTGTCACCACAGGAGAGTTTCTACCTCCTAACCCATCGTCACCAGTCCGAGCCACCATGGTTTCAATCACCTCTACGTTTCACAGTGATCCGATCCCATCTATGGCGGTGGACACAACCCCTTTTACACCAAGTGTGATAGGCCCTTCATTCTCATACATGATGCCTAGCTCAGGTACAAGTCCTGTACTTTCCTACTCCACTTCAAAAAATTTAGGTCTGGGGGTAGGGATCTCTAACGCTCCTCTGCAAGGCCCCATGGGGGGCACTTCAGCTCCTTTTAACGCTTTCCCTTACGAGGGAGGTCATATACCTCCTTTGTCCCCTTCGCTCGGTGGCACGCATCAGCAATCCGCCAGGCCACCTACACACCATAGTTTATTTGGAGCATGGAGTCAAGGACCACCTTCGCATAATATGCCGGTAGGTTCGACACCATTTTCTTTGTTCAGTGCATTTGGTAACAACGCCTTCTCGCCAACTGATTTCCCGACTGGGGGAAATCCTGGTTTCGGACAATCTGTTCCTATGTAGGGTACTATTCCTGCATAGGGGGAAAACCCAGAAACTTCTTCCACATTAGGGCCTTGGAATTCTTTGCAAGGATACGTTCCCTCGTTAGGAATGCCAATCTGGGGAAATTCTTTCCACAATCAATGGAACCCCAGACAAGGTACTATGCCTATCCCCATGGGATCGACATTGGGCAACCCTTCCCAAAGTCCTTCGAATGTAATGCACGCCCATCCATATACGTCCTATTTTGGGAATCAGCTGATGATGTCTCCTCACACGCAGAATCCATACGCTGGTCATGGCCATGGTTTTTACCAGAATCCAGGCCAGCAGCTAAACTTTTCCTGGCAACCTGGTGCTAGTCAAACTCCAGGTCCCTTTTTCCTAGGTTATCACCAATAACCCAAACTACCTTTCCTAGCAACCTTGCATTTTCCAGACTTGACAAGGTTGTTGAATGACCCTATCTGTCATGATCCGCATTGGCCCCATATGCCGACGAAGTTGCCTTTGGACATACCAAAGTTCGAAGCCAAGATGAATGAAGATCTAGGCGATCATGTGACTACCTTCCACCTTTGGTGCTCATCTAACTTGTTGAAATATGACTCCGTACAGTTGTGATTGTTTCAATGTACTCTCATTAGGAGTGCCATGAAATAGTACATTGAGATCGATTGCTCAAGATACTCTTCCTTTGGTGAATTGGCAATGGCCTTCCTAAACCATTTCCAATTACCTGTGAGATATGATGCTGGCACATAATTGTTGGCCAATTTCGCACAAACAAAAGTGGACCATATCTCTGTTCACATCCAAGAATGGAGACACCAGAAGAGTTTAATTAAAGTGCCAGTCCCACCAACATTCTTTCTCGAGTGGTTCCTTAAGTCTTTGGTCCCATAGTTATCCAAAGACGTCGCGACATCAGGAGTGTTTTCCGAAGAAGACGCCATCATGAGAGCTCAACAACTTGAGATCATGTATTCTCAGTTCGGTTTACTATATGAGATATTGCCAGATGCACCACGCTCAATACTTGATAAAACTAGACAGAGAGTTGGACCACATGCCGATGATATTGTTGGTTCAGCACAAACAACACCTGTTGAGCAGTTGACGAAGCAATTGCAGCAATTGTCTATACAACACACAACGGCCAACCAAACTACTGTTTTGGATGCTCCCCCTACTAAAACGTCAGATGTACACACAGTGCAATCGACGAATCCAAAGGCCACCCAATAGCCTGAAGGAAAGAAAAAACAATGAAAGAAGGGTAAGGGGGATAATAAACCCACTAATAATATTGGGCAAGGCAACACTGAGAAATGAAAGGCGAGGTATCCGTGCAACCTGTGCGTGGAATACCACCCGATCCACCAATGTCCTTAGCTTGTAGAGGCCCAAAAGTTTGTGACACAAGAACAACCTGCTGTGTTAACCAATCCATTTCAGCATGGGCAAAACCTAACCCAAGCCTCTACAAGTGCGGAAGGGGGCTGTCAGGGACGCTCTCCGTCTTTGAACAATCCTGCATCAGTGAATGTGTATATGATGAAGGGTGATGCTTTTATATCGACTAGAGCACATGACTACAGTAAACCAAGCACTTCTGAGAAGGGAAAAGAAGCCGAACTCCCATCTCTTCCTCTACAGATTGAGAATACTTTGGGTGAGACAATGACACGCATCCCAAAAGGCACATTTAAAAAATCTTCTCACAACCAAAACGCAAGGGCCGCCCATAAATATTCTGTGGTGGAGGATTTGTCTCAAATCCCTTGTGCGATGTCCGCTTTGGAGGTCCTCCAAATCTTCCCTTCCCAGAGGAAAGCTTTGTTAATCTCTTTAGGATCTACCGAGACTTGTAATTCGGGTACTATCATGTTAGATACAACCGACTTAAAACTTCATCTGCCTTACCACGTAGTGTTTCAGATAGTAGTGTGTCACCCCACAAAAACGTTTACTCAAAATATTTTCTGCACGGTGGTAGATGAGAGTGCCTCGACATGTGTTATGTCATTGGCATGTTGGAAGGCCATTGGCCAACCCATTTTGTCTCCATCTCCTACTCTTCTCATTTCTTTTGATGGTCATTCATTCCGACCACATGGTATCATTCCCTCTTTCCCCATACAGTTAGGAGGGAAGACCATGTGCGTCAAGGTAGAAGTAGTCGACGCATCCCTCAACTACAATCTCTTGTTAGGAAGGAGTTGTACTTATGCCATGCAAGCAGTGGTTGCTACAGTTTTTCATGTCTTGTTGTTTCCACGCAAGGACCAGATTGTGACCATTGATCAATTGTCTTTCTCCAGACTTGACCCTTCATTGGGGGTAGCCGCTGTCCTGATGATTGATAATCCTCAACTAAGCGTAGTCAACATCGGGGTTGTTTTGTGCCCATATTTGATGGGTACCTTCGATTACTCGCCCCCTCAAGGTGATGTCAAGTTCATATCCGACCACCATAAGGTTGAGATTTTCCAAGTTTCGTCGTTTTGCACAACTTACTAAAACGATCCATGGATACTTCCTTCCCCATCAGCCACGATGGATGGGACAGGGCACTCGGGCATGTCCATGCCCTTGTCCACAGCTGAAGTAGCATACTCTTTAGTCCAACAAGCTTCAGCCAGCATAGATCCAACTCCTGCATAAGAGTTAGATCCTCTTCTAGAGCCTATTTGGGCTCAAGATTCTCTTATTGACACCAATGCGTTAGACTTAGTCTTGCCCTCCGACGAAACAATATTTGAAGCAATGACTAGTCCGGACAAACCTTGGGATGATCTTCATCACAGATCATACTTCCTCCTAGAGTTAAGTAGAATCGAAGCCAGAGAATTCACCTTGACTATGACTGGAGATAGGTATTGTCCTATTAATCCCTTAGCTACACACGAGGTCTATGCTGAGGGTAATATGGCAACCATCATTGAAACCATACCGGTCAATATCTCCAGAACCCCTGGCATCATGGAGAATGTTTTTGTCGGAGCTAACTGCTCCCTCGGAGAGATTCAAATCTACACAGATTTATTTAAAGAATTCCACGATGTTTTTGCCTGGTCTTACGAGGAAATGCTAGGCATCGATCCAAAAATATTCAAACATGAAATCACAACTTATCCCGATGCTAAGACTGTTCTACAGAAGCTTCGTCTAGTTAATCCCAGGAAAGAAGCAACCATTCAGGTTGAAGTTGAGAAACTGCTAAAAACTGGTTTTATCTATACTATCCATTTGACCCAACGTCAAATCCTATGCCGGTCAATGAAAAATAAGGAATGATTCATGTATGTATAGACTTCCACGATTTGAACAATGCCTGTCCAAAATATAATTTTCCCACACCATTCATCAATCAGATAATTGAGGAATGTGAGGGTTGCGAGGCCTTCTCTTTCATGGACAATTTTTCAGGATATAATAAAATACAAATCAAACTCAAAGACCAACACAAAATGACATTCATTTGTCCATGGGTACATTCACATATCGTAAGATTCCCTTTGGTCTCAAAAATGTTGGAGCGACCTTTCAGCGGGACAGGTCTTTTTCTTTCCATGACCTCAATCATATAGTCGAGGCATATTTATATGATTTAGCATCTTGATCTCATAATAGAATGAATCATCCCACACACCTCTGACTTATCTTTGAGCATTGTCACTACTTATGGATTTGCTTGAATCCAAACAAGTGCAACTTTTACGTAACATCAGGATGTTTGTTAGGTTTCATAGTATCAACAACAGGGATCATGGTCGATCCTCTCAAGGTCGAGGCAATAATTCAGTTGCCTCCCCCACGCACAATCCTTTAACTTCAGAGTCTACAAGGAAAGGTAAACTTTTTAAGGTGTTTCATCACCAACTATGCCGAGATCACAAAGGGCTTTATGTGCTTACTGAAGAAAGACATTCCTTTTCATTGGGACAATGCCACCCAGTGCTCTTTCGATGCGTTGAAACATGCCCTCACGACTGCCCCTCTACTTCGGCCACCTAACTATAACAAAGATTTCTTATTATACCTGGCTACAACAGAGTCAACCATCGACATGGTCTTAGTTCAGGAGGATGACTTGTTCTCAAAATATGTGATTTATTACTTGAGCCGAGGCCTCGTAGGACCGGAACTCAATTATTCTCATATTGAAAAACTTGCGTTGGTAGCAGTTCATGTCGTTCAACGATTCCGTCATTATGTTCTGTTTCGTAAGACCACTGTCATTGCTATCGTGAATCCATTCCAGTACATGTTGACACAACGGGTAATAGGCAGAAAGATCAGTATATGGATAGTCGTCCTCCAAGAGTTTGACTTTGATTTCGTTTCAGTGAAATCCAAAAAGTCACTGGTCTTCGCAGAACTCATTTCAGAACTTTCGGTTGAGTTAGGTGATGTTGTACCCGAAGAGTTGCCTATCAGAGGAGATATGTTTTTTATCACATCTTTGGATCCCTAGTACGGAGATATACGTATCTATCTCTAGACTTTGAAGTTCCACACCTTTGCTTCTTGTGATGAGTCGACTTATATGCCATCAGGCTAAGAATTATCTCATACTTGATGATACGTTGTATCGGGTAGGTGTAGACTGCATCATGCGTCGATGTCTCACTCACAAACAAGCAATTATTGTGCTTAATGATTTCCATACCGGAGCGTGTGGCGGTCATTTGTCTGGGTTGGAAACAACCTAAAAGATTCTATGAGAAGGTTACTTTTGGCCAACACTAATCAAGGATAGTATAGAATCAGTCAATAAGTTCCACTCGTGCCAGATCTTCTCTCGAAAGATGAGGGCACATCCCGCTCCCATGTTTCCTGTCATCACAGTTGGTCCCTTCACCAAGTGGGGGATTGATTACACTACATGCAACCCTCTTTCATCAAGGGGGCACCATTATATCATCGTAGTTGTAGACTACTTCATGAAGTGGGTGAAGCTATGCCAACATTTAAAGATGATGGAGAGAGTGTAGCTCTCTTTTTATTCAACCAGATAATAGCAAGGTTCGATGTCCCGAGGGAGATTATCACTGACCATGGTAGTCACTTTCAGAACCAGATGATGACCGAGTTAACATCAAGTCTTGGTTTACGGAAAGAACATTGATCACCCTACTACCCCCAAGAAAATGGTCAAGTGGAAGCTATAAATAAATCTCTTAAGACCATCCTACAACGAACGATCAACTCAGCCAAGTCAAATTGGCATTTGATGTTATACTCGACCTTATGGGCTTACCGAACGTCTGTTAAGACTGCAACCAGTTTCTCCCCTTTTCAACTCGTTTACGTGATGGAATCACTCTTGCCTGTCGAATGTCAGATCCTATCCCTAAAGTTGGAAGTACAATTATTGCCAGACACTTCTCCACTTGAAGAACAATTATTATACCTTGAGAGACTTAATGAGTAGCATCGTGATGCGGCCCTAGCCAATGAGGCTCACAAAAATAAATTCAAGTGTCAGTATGATAGGTCCGTTTGTCCTCAGATTTTCACTGAAGGTGACCTTGTCCTGGTCTATGACCAAGATAAGGACCCCCTGGGGGCAGGAAAATTCAAACCCATGTGGTTCAGACCTTTCATCATAAAAGAGGTTTTAAAAAAGGGCGCTTATCGTCTAGTTGACTTTGAAGGGAATGCTTTGGCAGAGCCTTTAAATGGACTCTACCTCAAGAAGTATTACTCATAGGCAGGTCACCATGGGTAACTTTTTGTAACCTATGTATAGTCTTTGTACTATTACTTTCTAGTTTCTTTTAGTATTATGGATGTGTCATTTTTTATGTTATGTTTCGTCACTATGGCAGATGTCAAGTGAATCTGAGGTGTTCATTGGGTACATAGATGGTGCTAGCCGACACAGTCAGAGGCTTGCCTCTGCATCTTGGGTAATTTTTACACCTCGAGGCCATTTATTATCTTCCAGAGGTATATGCTTAGGTGACACCACAAACAATGTCGCCAAGTATAGTGCAATTACTGAGTTGCTTCGTGATGCCTTGTCATTTGGTATCTCTCATCTCCGGGTCTATCTTGACACTCAGCTGGTTGTGTCTCAGTTAAATAGAGTCTACCGTGCTCATGATTCGACTTTACACCGACGATTCCTTAGGGTACGTCTCTTAGAATGAAGCTTTGATTATATTACATATTTTCATGTTCCTAGGAGATTAAACCAAATTACAGATATTCTAGCTAATCAAATTTTAGATTGGCATCTTGCACACATATGAAAGGACATACACATAAACTTGTAAATACATTTTTTGTAAAAATGATCCATAAGACACAAAAAGACATAAAAATACATATATAATATCATAGTCACTAGAGTACATAGGTGGATGCAAGTGCCTCAAAAATATGATGAATAACGAGTCATGGGCCTTATGCCCCCAAAAAATATATACAAGTAGTGCTCTCGGCACGTGAAAAGTCTAACTAAAGTTAGGGCCTGTGGGCCCTGTTGTACTGATCAACAACGTTTTCCAAATGCCGAAACAATCGGACCCACATCCGTGGTGCCCCCACTACATGAGGTTGCATAGATGGTGGCAGATACTCAATCTCTACCATAGGGACCATGCGAGTGAGCAAAGTAAAGTTTCACTCGACTCGTCTCAACACCCTCTCAGCCTCCCCAACTGGAAGCTCTCTTGCTGTTGCTAGTCCCCCTGTGGTGACAGGTGTGGCCCCTGGTCGAGGACGATGCCTGTTCCTCGCATAGTTCGTAGGTCACATTGGTCCCACATCTGCACACAACAAACACATATCCGTCAAATACTCTGGTATAAAAAAAATGATATATAACAAAAAAAACATAAAAATGACATATGTTTCACAAAAACAAAAACCAACAAAACAATGATGTCAACTTACCCATCTCTCGTCGCTCCTCACCAGAAGGTAATAGTATCTCAGGATCTCTCGAGAAATCAATCCCAGCATAAGGGTAATCCTCTATGACTGAGATCTGTCACAACAACCAAGCGAAGAAATCATCGTCAAAGGACTCATTGGTCCTTCCACCACCTTGTCGTGGCAGTAACACTGCCCATCTACAAACTGTAGGAAGAGAGGCTTGATGTCCTCATACCACTACTCGAGGATTGAAGCTGAAAACTCTTTCAAAAAAGAAAGAGCATAGAATGGTCTCGAACCCAAAGTTGCTCTGCATCTACGACCGACAATCTGTCAACTGCCTCATCATACAATCTAGCAACGTGGTGCTCCAGTCAAATATTTGTGCATTTAAGCACTGGATTGCACAGTTCATCTATGCACGGGATGCCTATTGTAGAGCCATAGAACCAGTAATCCACCCAATAAGAAACACAATCACTTGCAGTGATAAGTCAGTAATCTTTCTTATGGGCACCTGTGAGCTTGATCGGTCTGTACCAACCTCACAGTAAGTCCTATCAATTCCACTATGTTATGTGGCCCCGAAGGAAGTGTCTAGAAGTTGACTGGTTCCTCTCTCCTGGAGAGGCTAGGAAAAAAATATATGTCCTCTGTCGTGGGCACCAGTGACTTCCCCTCTAACATAAATGCCTCTACATTGGGATGCCAATAATAAACCAAGGCATTCAGTAGCCTAAGTTGTGCCCGCATAAAAGGACATAAGAAGAACTTGACCAGCCCACATTGCATCAAGGCAACCACAACATGGGGGTCTTCCCCGACCAACTCACTAACTTCCTCATGCTCTCTTTCTCTCCAGTGAACATACATCCTGCAAAACACCAAGGTTCAGGAGGGTTAACCCTTGTTTTTTTTTAAAATTCATTCAATAAGGGGGTCCATGCGGGATGTAATGCTGAAATTCGCATGTACACGCGTGAAGTTTTTACTCTTCCTGAATGTACAAGCGGCCTGTCCTAAGATAGCCCGCGTGGACCTAGGGCCGACCTTTTAAAGGTCGACACCCCCCTAAAAATTGGAACCCAAAGAAAAAATAAAGATTTAAATTGCAAGATGAGATAGTTTGTACTTACTTGGTCCAGACAGGTGGTCGTTTTGTCCACTGTATCTCCCGGAATCACCACTTTTATCAAAGGTTTTTTTTTCTCCAGAGTCAATTTCCAAATCAACAATGGTGATAATGCGCTATCAGCTCTTATTTATAGACTTTTTGGTCTCTTTTTGTCACCTTTTTGGCCCCCCTTATCATTTTCTTTAAACCAAAATCTATTTAGAGTGATTTAGGAGTTGCATTGGAAGGGTATGATTGGGTATCGGGACAATTGTTTTTGGAGTTTTGGGTAACTTTTGACAGTCCGTGGAAAAATCTCAGATGATCAACTTGAGCATATAGGTTAGGTTTCTACCCTGACTTTTGTATCTCGTTGTCTTTATCCCTTTTCCATAGGATCGATCCCATTAGGTTGTGACATGGAACCATCATTGCTGCTTTAGAAGTGTCGCGAGTTGGTGGTAGAGCTTACCGAAACATGGATGGCCTAGGTAAATCCTGGTTGCATTATGGTGTCCATATTGTCTCTAATCACTGTAGGATCGGGAGTCCTTGTTGTTTTTCCTGATTACGAGTTTGAGCCTCATTTGCATGATTCCTTTTCACTCTTAACCTCACCCTCAGGACTCCCAAAAGACATAACAAGTATTCTTTTAAGCCCTTTTCAGACCCTCTAAACATGAAAAGATTGTTGAGTGATCTTGTGGCCTTTCCCACTCGTTAAACTGAAATTTGAAGTCACGTCTGTCCGACGGTAGTTTACCCCTTTTTCGGTCTGGACAGTCAACTGTACGAACAAAGTTATACTCTAAGGAACTTCAGTTCTCTAGAAGAGTACTCTCAGGTATCATTTTAACCCTTTTTCGGGCCTGAGGGACTAAATTTACGAAAAAGGAACCCCCATGGAGTCCATAGTTAAGCTCTTTTTAGACTCCCTAAAATTGAAAAGATCGTTGAGTGACCTTATTCTTTCACACTCATTAAACTGGTTCAGAAGAACATTCCTGATGGAGTCCATAGTTAAGCTTTTTTCAGACTCCTTAAAAATGAAAAAATGGCCGAGTGATCTTGTCTTTATCACACTAGTTAAAATGGTTTTGAATAGACGTCTTGTCGGTGCTAGTTTACCCCTTTTTTGAACCAACTAGATTACCTTCGAAAAAGGTACCCCAATGGAGTCTCTTTTTACGTTTTTTCAGACTCTCTAAATATGAAAAATCACCAAGCTTACCTTCTCTGGACTCGTTAAACCTACATTGAAGGACGTTACCATTGTGTATTTTTTTAATCACATTTGCATACTTGTGTCTTTGGTCTAATGTTGACTCCAAGTTGCTCTCAACTGAACCATCTGAAGCATACCTTGTATGCAAGCCTTGTAGCACTTTGCCTTTGCGTCTTGACACCTTTGGTCCCTGGAGGATTTTTCCTGAGTGTATTTTCTCTAAACATCGGTCTTGTCCTTGTCCCTTGAACTTGTATGTTTGCAACACTCATTCCTCCTTTGTAACGTAACATTCTTTTATTATTTTTCCAAAATTATTGAAAAAAGACAAAAAAATCAAATATACCCCAAAAATAGGAAGGGAAAAGTATTTTCTTTATTGGCAGCATAATGAGTCGCCCTTGGATAAAGCACATTTGTTCATCTGTTCATAAAATTCTAGGATTTAATACAACCTTAGGAAGCTATTCTCGCTACATAGAGTTGTGTCCTTCGTTTGGTTATTCTTCCAAACATATGGAGAGTTTGCGTTGCCTCCTGCTTTGTAAACTTATGTTAATGCCATGTTGCTCAAGTCTCATCATTTGTCGTGTTGTTTTCAAGGGAAGTTTTTACCAAGCCTGAGTCGACCCCTCTGCAGTTTGTCTCTTGCCATCATACCCGACCATCTTGAATCTCCAATCTAGTCTTTGTCTGAAATCAATGAAGCGTTCAGTCTGATCATCAAGATTCTCTAGTCCATGTCTGACAAGCCATCAAAGACCTCTGGGTAGTGAAGTCGTACACTCATATTACACTCCTACCCGAGTTTGGAATATTTTGAAGTTGTTGCTTGAGATCTAAAGACCTCATTTCCACCCATCAGGCCTTATCAGCTTCTAAGAAGATGGATACTCTATATGTATATATTTTTGATTTCGAGATGTAGCTCTGCTGTGTATTGTTCGCGACTACACTTTATATAGTTATATGACATGGATCTACAGTGTATTTGATTGGTAGCAATGATTTTATTTTATCCTGAGCATGGGTATGCCCGCCTCGATGAGACAATTTTTATTTTTGTAGATGATGCCTCCCGATATCTGGTCCCTGGGCTCACTTGTTCAACACATCAGTTAAGATTTTTAACGTATTTCAACCATCAAATGCTCTTCTAACCTCACACATTAGGGGGCATCTGTTATAACCCTAATTTGCACCAGACATGATTACCTGGCATCAGGCCATCTCAGATTCCTTCTTTTCCAAAGCACTGCTAAACAACTCTTCTTAAAAACCTCTTTTATAAAGGCCCACATGCCCTACTCTAGTATTGCATGCATGTACACGCTAGCTGACCCAAAACCTTCCGGTGAGTTAACTAACAACTTTGGGTGAGTTAACTAAACCTTCCGATCATGCATGGCCGAGGGTTCAACCAAATACCTAGCTTCTTCTAGCCTATAAAAGAAGGGTTAGGGTTCCCATTTGGAAGAGGAGAATCATAGTAAAGAAACTATACCCGATTGCGCATTCCCTTTGTCCCAACCCTTTAGCCATCCTTGTGCAAAGAGAAAGATAGAGCAAAAAGTTGGAGGATAGTTGAAGAGGATCCCAGGACCAAGTTCGTGGAGCAGCGACCAACTTCATCATTGTAAGTTGATTTGTTGAAGTTAATAATAAATAAATACTTTTCCCATACCACCATATGAGATTTTCATGGTTTATGGCATACTTGTTTATTGAATCTCTAACCCATTAATCTATATATCAAATGCATGTGGAGTTTGTTATTTTTCTTGTGTGAATGCAGGTCAGCCTTGGGAGGAGAGATGCAGTCAAAGAGCAATCAGGCATGAGGAAGGATCGATATCAAACGCTCGAAATAAGGTATGCACACTTGATCTTTTTAACTATGTATTTGCTTAAGAATAATGGGGATTAGATTCAGGACGATAGTAGAAAGTAGAAATCTTTAGGTCTTTTCTGCATGCATAATTAAACCCTAAGTGCTAGTCCATAGAGGCATTTCCCACTCACAAAACTTTTTCCAAAGGAAGAGGAAGAGGAAGAGCCAGAGGAGGTGAATTTAGATGTGATGCCTGTGGAAAATTAGGGCACAAGTCTTGGTAATGTCTCGAGATAAATAAAGAAGGAGGAGGTGAAGCACACGTTGCTGAAGCACAAAAGCATGTGGAAGCAAAAGCAACAGAAGGAGGAAAGAACCTTATGATGAGGAAGATTATTTTTAAACTAGAGAAGGAGATGGAGGAACCAGTTCAATGAACAAGTCTGTTTAGAACTGCTTGCAAGATGAAAGACATAGTTTTCAAGGTGATCATAGATAGTGGGAGCACTAACAATCTAGTATCCATAGAGATGGTGGAGAAACTGGAGTTTAATACAACTGCACATCCAAACCCATACAAGGTATCACGGTTTCAGAAAGGACATCAAGTAATGGTAATTCAACAATTCCAAGTTGAATTTAAAATAGGAGGTTATAGGGATGAAATATTATGTGATGTAATTCCTATGGATCGCTGTCATATTTTATTGGGGAGACCATGGAAGTTTCACAAAAAATTTATTCATGATGGAAGAAAGGACACTTGTACCCTAGAAAATAATGGTAGGACAAATATGTTGTTACCCATAGAAGACAAAGAGAAAAAGAGGGAAGGTAGTTCAAGTATACTTCTCATGAGTGGGAAGGAAATATTGAATGAAGTCAAGAAGGATAAAGAAATGTAGTTTGTTGTAGTGAGGAAGCCTAGAGTTATCCTTACAAATACTTCTATGGAATATTTACTTGAGGAAATCGAGGAACTGTTAGAAAACTTTGTTGAAATAGTAGTGGATGAGTTACCTCACTCATTGCCACCCATTAGGAGTATAAGCCATCATATTTTTGACCTTATTCCAGGAGCTAGTTTACCAAACAAATCAGCTTATAGGTTGACACCTAGAGAGAATGAGGAAGTCAAAAATCAAGTCCAGGAGTTGTTGGATAAAGGTGTAGTCAAGGAAAGGCTAAGGCCATGCGCAGTACCAACTGTGTTAAGTCCAAAGAAGTATGGAGGATGGAGAATGTGTACACATTCCAGAGCCATCAACAAGATAACCATTAGGTATAGATTCCCTTTACTAATGACGGATGATTTGATGGATTGTTTGAGTGGAGCGAGCTATTTTTCCAATATATACTTGAAGAGTGGATATCATCAAATAAGAATGAGATAGGGAGATGGATGGAAAACAATATTAAAGACAAATGAAGGATTGTTTGAATGGATGGTCATGCCATTTGGGTTTACAAATGCACCAAGCACATTTATGAGATTGATGAATGAAGTATTGAAAGACTTCATAGGAAAATTTGTCATATTATATCTGGATGACATACTATTCTTCAGTAAGACAGAGGGAGAACACTTAAGACATCTGACATCAATGATGGAAAAATAGTAGCAGGAAAAATTGCTGATAAATCTAAAGAAAAGTTCTTTTATGAAGATAGAACTCATATAATTGGGTTTTGTGATCTCTTCAAATGAATTGAAGATGGATCTAGAAAAGGTGAGAGAAATCAAAGAATGGCCATCGCCAAGCAACATATTTGAGGTAAGAAGTTTTCATGGGTTAGAAATTTTTTACATAAAGTTTATTAGAAATTTCAGTGGTATATGTGCACCCATGTTGGACACTGTGAAGAAGAAACACAAGTCTTTTAATTGGACATAATAAGCTGAAAAAAGTTTCAAAGTGTTGAAAGAGAAAATCACAGAACAACCAATTCTGGTCTTACCAGATTTTGGAAAAATATTTCAAGTGAGATGTGATGCAAGTGGATTAGCTATTGGAGCAGTCTTGAGTTAGGATAATAGGCCAGTTGCTTATTTAAGTGAGAAGCTAAATGACACCAAGAATAATTATTCCACATATGAAAAATAATTTTATGCAGTGATTCAAGATTTGAAGAAGTGGAGACACTATCTAATTCCTAAATAATTTGTCTTGTACAGTGATAATCAAGCTTTGCAATTTATTACTAGGCAAGAAAAGTAGAATCAGATACATGCTAAATGGGTAGAATTTATGCATAATTTTACTTTTCTCATTAAACATATTGTTGGAAATGATAACAAAGTTGCAGATGCTTTAAGCAGGAGGAGTTTGATTGTACATGAATTCCAAGTGGAGACCTTAGGGTTTGAACACCTCAAGGAGATGTGTAAAGAAGATGCAAATTTTAAGGAAGCTTATGAAGCATGTAAGAACCCTTTGTTGGGAGACAAAATCCCATGGAATGAATATTTGATCCAGGATGGATTGCTATTCAAGGGAAGCTAATTATGCATACTTAAATGCTCAATGAGAGATTGTTAGCAAATATTTAATAGACAACGAATGACATGAGTACATGAAGAATGTACAGAGGATTGTTGTCATGTTTTACAGGCAGCGTATACTTGTCATTGATGGTAATTACAACAATGAATATGGCATGAGTACAGGAAGTTTTTAACAGGCAGGAAAATAGAAGATAAGTTCAGGAAGATCGAATGATGGAAGGCAACACAAAATTGATCGAATGATCGAAGGCCCATAAAGTTTGAGAAGCATTTCTGATTATTGGATCCCATTCAAAATTATTGAAAGAATGAGGGTCGTCAGATCTGAATGAAGACAAGAAGAGCGCTGAAGAGGAGGACAGATCTAAGACGTTAGATCCAAGCGCAGGACCCGACCATCGTTGGATCAAGGAGAACATGCACATTCTTTAAAAGTACAAGGAGAAGTGGGCGTACAAAATTCCGAAATCGTGATATGCAGAATCACGATTCAATTGCAACCGTTAAATCAAGATCATATTAGGACCATTGATTCAACTCCATATTGGAGTTTCGTGAATCGTAACATGGAGAGACAAGAAACAATGCAACAAGAATTGCGAAATTGCAATTCAATCACAGTCGTTGAATCAAGATCAGATCTGGACCGTTGATCCAACTCCATATCAAAGTTTCACGAATGGCGACATGGAGAGACAAGAAACAATGCAACAAGAATTGCGAAATCGTGATTTAATCGCAGCCATTGAATCAAGATTGAATCTAGACTGTTGATCGAAGTCTATTTCGGTGTTTCGAGGATTGAGTGTTGGAGATGTCAAAGAATATTAACATCAAGAATCTTGATATTGCGATATGAAAAATCGCGACGTAATTGCAACCATTAGATCAAGATGTGATCTTTACCGTTGATACGACTCCATTACCGAGTTTCGTGGATCGAGACTTTGAAGTGACAAAAACACTGAACGTCAAGAGTGTCGAAATCGCAATGTGTGAAATCTCGACTGAATCTGAACTGTCAGATCAAGATATGATCTGGACCATTGATCCGACTTCTTTACGGAGTTTCATGGATCGGGATTTGTAAGTGACAAAAGCACTGAACGTCAAAAGTGTCGAAATCGCGATGTGTGAAATCCCGACTGAATCTAAACCGTCAGATCAAGATATGATCTGGGCCATTGATCCGACTTCTTTACGGAGTTTCATGGATCGGGATTTGTAAGTGACAAGAAAATTGAACATCAGGTATGTCGAAATTGCGATATGCGAAATCGTGGAATGATCTGAACCGTTAGATCAAGTGTTGATCGGAGGGTTATTGTTCTCTCTCACAGTTAACTCTTCATTTTTGAATCTGTTAGCGAAACAGACTCATGATTACCGATTAGTTGGCGTTTCAGTTGCTGAGACAATTTTTCAGTTGCTGAGACAATTGTCTTATTTTTTTTTGCCTAAGGATATGGGAAGTTGAACCGCCGTGAGTGTGTATAAAAAGAAAATGAGACAGACAGCGTGGGGTTGGTTGTTCTGCAGAAAAAATGAATGAAACTGTAAGAAAAAAAAAATCATAGAATGTGCAGTGTGAGATGGAGAATATGCACAGTGTGAGATGAAACTCAGAGAAGAGTAACAGATGATGAAGACAACTTGAAGTAGAGCAGAACGACAGAACAAGTTGATGCAGAGTAGACTTGCTGAATAGACAGAGGAAGAGAAGAATTGCATAACAGTTAGAAGAAGACCATATTTACAGAACAAAGAAAGATCTGTAAGAAGTGATTTATCTGTGTAGTTGATTGTGTATTTATTCATTAATATTCTAGGGAGGTTGGGAGGTTCTCGGGAGGACTGTTGTCCTCAGAGGTTCAAGTGAGATCTTGAACACAGGAAGTTGTAGCTTCCATCTGGTTGCAGCCAGAGAAACCAGGGTGGTAGGGTGGTACAAGGGAGAACAAGTGTTCTCTGTTATATAGGTTGGAGCCTGTGTAACTGGAAGTTGGTGCTTCCATCCAGTTGGTGCTGGAACATTAAGGGAGTTGGTGCTAGAGAAACCAGAGAGTTGGTACTCTCAAACAAGTTGCAGCTTGTAAAACAGAGGTAGCAGCCTCACATTGAGTCGGTGCTCAATTATAGATGATGTACAGAACTTAAAAGACTGCCTATCATTTCGAAGAAGAAGAGGTTTTCTCCCTTTATGGGTTTCCTCGTGAAAAATCTGTCTCTGTGTATATCTTATGTGTGACTGATGCTCTTTACTTTTACTGTCCATATGCTGTATATTGTTGATGATCACTTGAAGAAAGATTAATAATGTTTTAATAGACTTAAAATTGTTTAAGCTTAATTACAACTGATTCACCCCCCCTCTCAGTTGTCTTAGTAATTTCAACAGAGATAACCTGCTAAAAGAGAAACACAATGGAGGTTTAGCTGGATATTTTGGTCATGATAAGACATTTGCACAACTGAGTAATTTGTATTATTGTCCGAGCATGAGGGCAGAGGTGAAAAAGTTTGTGAACAAATGCAGAATTGGTTAGTATGCAAAAGGAAGACAAAATAACACTGGTTTGTATTAGCCACTACCAATTCCATAAAGTTTGTGGGATGCAATCAATATGGATTTTGTATTGGGATTTCCTAGAACTCAGAAAGGGAGCGATTCCATATTTTTTGTGGTGGACAGATTTTAAAAAATGGCACATTTCATACCGTGCCAGAAAACAAACGATGCTACACACATAGCCAATTTGTTTTTCAGAGAAGTAGTGAGACTACATGGATTGCCTAGGAGCATAATCTTAGACAGGAACACCAAATTTGTAGGACACTTTTGGAGGACTCTATGGAAGAGGATCGGGACAAACTTGTCCTTTAGTTAAACATATCATCCTCAGGCAAATGGACATACTGAAGTAGTAAACAGGAGTCTGGGAATCTTATTAAGGAGTTTAGTCACTGAGCAAGTTCGTCAGTGGGATCAGATTCTGGAACAAGCAAAATTTTCATTCAACAATTCAGTGAACAAGAGTACAGGGAAAAGTCCATTTGAATTGTTTATGGTATACAACCAAGAGGGATTATAGAGTTGAGAGATCTGAATCAAGATGAGTTCAGAAGTGCTAGAGCAGAGGATTTTGCAACAGAAATGTAGAAACTCCATGACAGAGTCAGAGAGCAGCTACATAAAAACAGCCTAAAATATAAGAGTAGAGTTGATCAAAAGAGGAGAGAAGTTCAATTCAAAGTTGGAGATGAAGTTTTATCTCATTTGAGAAAAGAGAGGTTTCCAAGGGGAACGTATAACAAGTTGAAGATGAAGAAGATAGGACCATGCTTGATTCTCAAAAAATTCGCAGCCAATGCTTATGAAATTGAGTTTCGAGACAATGTTTGGATATCACCGATATTCAATGTTGTAGACTTGTATCTTTACAGGAGAGATGAGGTTGGAGACTCAAATGATCAGAAAGAAGTTCAGTGGGAAGAACAATTTCCCATAGAAGAAAAACCTTAGCTGGAGAAAATCATTTAACAGAGAGATGGAAAGAAGACCAGGATGAAGAAATATTCTGAATATTTATTGAAGTGAAAAGATCATCCAATGGAAGATGCAAGTTGGGTTGCAGAACCTGATATTTTGAAGCATGGAAAAACAATGCAGGAGCTCATGGATAAGAGTCCATGAAAATTTTAACCACAGGAGTATGATGTAGGAGCATCGCCTTCAAAGTCAAAGACGCAAGTGTGGAGGCAAAGATATGACATCTTAGCATGACAGAGTTTCAAATCAACATTTAACTCATGAGTAAATTGAGTTGTTGAGATATTTTTGAAAGAAACATTTTTAAATATGCCATGTTTGTAAATTCGTATAGGACTGTAAGGGTTTACAGATATAGAGTGTTGAGTCTTATCCGGCAATAACTGGTAGTTATTGTAATTGGTCAAAGTAGGTAACTGCTAAGAGTTGGACAGGATAGGTTGCAGACAGGACGACGAGAGCTCGTGGAGCCGGTCCTTAGATAGTTTTTTGTTGTTGCAGAGTAAAAGTAGATGAGATAGGGATAGAGATCAGTAGAGAAGAATAGAGTAGAAGAAATACGCAGTGGAGAACTGCAAGATTATGTAATTTGTTTTCATGAATGAATAGAACAGACAGAATTGTCCCAAATCTTGGACTGTGTTCATTTTAATGTGTGATTGAATGAATTTTATATTATATGTATGTGAGTTAGTTCATTTTTGTTCATGTATGATTGTTCAAGAAATTGATCGTATAAGTTTGTGACAAAACTGGATAAGTTTCAATTGTTTCTCTTCTGAAACCCATATGCAAGGTGTGCATCTCAAATGCAAGGAGTGTGTCGATTGAGTCTCAGATTGACTCAGAGGATTTCAGAGAGAACAAATGAAACTTAGACCAGGTGCAAGGAGTGCATAGCATCAAGAAGCGGCCAAGAACAAAAGAAATAGAACAAAGGAACACCAGGTGGGAGAGAAGAATTTATTTTCAAGAAATCCTTCAATTTGAGTTATTGAAATCCTGAGAACACAAGGAGTGTGTGGGAAGTCGGATTCCTTTAAGGATCAAGCTCGGAAGGGATAAAACTTTTCATAAGTGTAGAGGAGAACCAAGAGTCAGACTCATAGGTGCAACAAAGGTTCCAAACCTTTGAAGACTGAGAAATCTCTAAGTTGGAAGAAATCAGAAGCTTAGGAGGAGGAGCGACAGTGGCCGTTGGATCACAGAGCAAAGGGTCAACATCTGTCTAATCAGAGAAAGGTGCACGATCCTTAGTGCTGCGCCCATACAGGAGAGAGAACCTACCAAGGTTTGAGATCTGATATTCTCAAAGTCCAGAGAGCTGGAAACCTGAAGTGAATCCCAGTCATCTGATCAGTCGAAGCAAATCCGAGCCATCAGATTGCCCGAAGTAATCTTAGGCGTCGGATCACCCGAAGTGAATCTAAGCTGTCAGATGTTGTGAGTTCAGGAGAAGGCGATGTTTGAGAGTTGATATTTCCAAAGTTCAAAGTTGCAAAAATCCGAAGTGAATCTCAATCATTCGATCAGTCGAAGTAGATTTGAGTCATCAGATCACCTGAATTAATCTCAGGTGTTAGATCACCTGAAGTGGATCTGAGCCATTAGATACAGTGAGTCAAGGAGGAGGCAAGGTTTGAGAGTTGATATTTTCAAAGTCTGAAGTTCCATAAACCCGAAGTGAATCTCAATCGTTCGATCATTCGAAGTGAATCTGAGCCGTCGAAGTTCAGAAGGGATATGGCATAGATCTGTGAGCTCCGGGTAATACCCGAATTCATTCGTGGCCGTCAGATCAAGGGAGATGTGGCATAGATCTGTGAGCTCTGGGTAAAGACCTGAAGTCATTCATGGCCGTCATATCAAGGGAGATGTGGCATAGATCTGAGAAATCCAGGTAAAGACCTAAAGTAATTCACAACCGTCAGATCTAGGAGATACGTGGCACAAATATGTGGACTCCGGGTAAAGACCCGAAGTAATCCTCGATCGTCAGATCAAAAGGACACACGTCAGTGATTAGAGTCTTTAGATAAAATCCATTGGGAAAAGGGATGAGGTTTGAGATTTGAAATGTTAGAAGTCTGAAACCTGAAGGAGATCTTGACCATCGATCAAGAAGAGGGTCACAAGACTGTTGATCTGAGTTGAAAGGTCAAACACCTGAAGTGGAAGTAGGACTGTTGATTGAGCAGGACAGGTGTCTGCAGATCGTCGACTCTGGAATATTGAAGTATGGAAGAAAGATGGGTTTGATATTTCAAAACCTCGAAGTCTGAAATTGCGAAGAGATCTCGACCATTGATTGAGAAGGGGTAAATCTAGTCCATAGATTTGAAAAGTGTAGATCTGAACTGTTAGTTCAGTAATTATCATCAAGATCATGAGATCGACAATCCTGTAGCATTGCGAGGACAAGAGTTGTGCAGACTTCAAAACATTGAGGGCAGGCCGCAATCCATATCGTGGTTTTGCTAAGAGGACACATGGCGGTTCGAAGAGAATTGCGGGCCAAAAAGCATTTTGATCCCAAACCGCTATTGGTCGCACCCACAATCACATGGTAACAAGAATGCATTTCCCAAGGTCATATCAAGATGGGGATTATTAGAAAAAGAGCTAACACCCATTACTCTGATATTTCATAGAAGAACGAAAGGGAAGGTTGCGGGTGTTATCAAACCTACACCAATGAGCTAAAAGGGCCTTTCTTTAGATACATAAGGGAACCATTAAGGTTCCAGAGAGTCACTTGAATCAATAATCAGAGATCCTTGACCGGGAGGTCGTGTAGCCC
>JASDQU010010919.1:107557-120878 GCA_032191745.1 Picea mariana | reverse complement strand
TAAATTATAATAATGTAGAAATCAATTTATAATTTATAATATTACTTTAATAAAATTAATAATAACTAATCATAAAATATTATAAGAAGAATTATTCAAAAATTCTCTTAATAAAAAAAACATCAAAACTAAAAATATTTAAATACTTGGCATATTACTATTGTGTTTAATAAAATATTAATATCTCTAGTAAAATAAAATGACAAAAAAATTGCATAAAAATAGTAAATTACCAAAATTGTTAGAAAATTGTTTTGAGCCAGATGGAAAAGGTGGGTGGCCACCTATATCCACCTGGATCAAACATAAATTATTCAAATAATAGTAAAAAATCCACAAAATAATAAATTAATATTAAGTTAATAATAAAATAATAATAAAAAATAAAATATATATAAATAAATAAACATTTATAAACAACAAATGCTCAATTAATCAATCAAAACACTTATATAGTCTACGATGGTATACAAACCCTACCCCCCCTTGATTTGAACCTGTAACCTCTTAAGAGGAAACACATATTCTTGACCATTAGGCCCACTTAACCTGTATAAATATATTTTCTAAAATTTAAAATTAAAAAAAAAAATCAATTTTTTAAAATTACATTTTTAATATAAATACGAATACAAGTTTGTATTCAATGAATTTGAAGTGTCTAAATTCTTTATAATTTGTTTAACTTTTTAATAAGAAATCGATTATTATTTGTAATATTTAAGTTAGTAAAATTAAGTAATGGAAACTATATTTTCAATATAAATACAAGATACCATAATATAAACTAAACAATAAAATTATATTGTATTGAAATTTATAAAATAATTTTTGTATTACATTACGTTTTTATGTTTTTTTTTTTTAATGGAATACACATTTACGAAACCAAAAATATAAAGAATAATCCCAAATCTATCTGATTTATATATGATATATGGGATTTATATATGATATATGTGGTATCAACAATATGTCACTTATTATAACATGTGGGGATGATAACAATCATTTTTCTTAATCACAAAAGCTAAACCAAATTATAGAAGAATATTAATGGCTACAAATAATATTTTTAAATTTGTTAATTATTTAATTACATCTATTGTATTATGGTATAAATTTCTTCAAATTTTAATATAAAAAACAAATTTGACTAAGTTGATATTTTATATAGTTTTAAAATATCAATAAATTAATATATTATTTTAAAATATCAATAAATTAAAAGTATAAATATAATGAATATGTAATTTAATAGATTTAGAGTTGATATGAGTTTAGGGTAAGATACATTTATCAAGCATCAATGAAATTTTATTTACAAACCATGATAAGAAAAAAAAAATGTGAAGAAAAAAACTTAAATTTAATTTCATTGAAAGAAAAAAATAATTTTACATTATGTAGAATACATTTCCATATGTATTTTTTCAGAGACAAGAGGCAAAATTTTCTTGTCCCCCAGAGAGAAACTCTACACTAACCTTGATCTCAAAAAGGCAAGTAAGAAAAAGGAAAATATCATCATAGGACATCACAACAAAATTGGCAAACATTGAAAAAGTAGCCACAAAACCATCCCCAAGGAGAATAGATTTAATTCCTCTATTTTCAACCCAAAGTTTCATCATTTACTATATACCAGTTCTACATAGTTTATCCATAAAATTAAAGAGTAATGGGGACAAAGCAAATATTTCTCCACCCTAACATATAAAAAAATTATCAAAAAACATAAACAATGATAAGGATGTGAGTTAATCTGGATTCTCCAAACATCATGGAGGGTCTATAAAATTTCTATGGAAAAAAGGTATGCTCTGATCCTTCATTGGATTCTATAATCATCCATGTCCCAAAATCCATCAATAATACTTCTTTAAAGAGAATATTTGCATCTTTGTTGCATTCATTGTATACATGTTGGATAGAAAAGGAATCAATTGTTTTCAAAATTATGAATGTTTCATAAGTAAAGGAGATAATAGTATATTGTGGTATTGTTGAGTCTTTCTGATCTAATTTATAACAAGGATAGATTCACCAAATATGTGAAGAGAGGAAACATATTTTTCTTTTGCTAATATTAGTATCAATTTTAGAGCCAAGAGTTCTGTATAGTTGTTTGATCCATGGCCTAGCCCCATTTTAATCCTTAAAGAGATATTTTGTGTCAAGTATAGTATCGCTCCCCCACCACAGATGGTATTAATGTTTTGAGAGGCTTCATAAAAAAAAGCATAGGGCCTGGAGAAAGAAACTTGTTCTTCCTGAATGTTTCATGCAACATTATAGTCTTTATCTTGGGGAAAGTGAGATAAAATTATAAGTCTATGTATAGTAGTGAGTTCCAAAAGGGTGGTTTTATCTTTGAAGACTTCTAAATTTCTAGCTAGCTAGGTACCATAGATCATAATAAGAGGGAGAGCCTTTATGTTCTTATTTACGGGCTATGAGAGCCATTCCTTCCAAGACTCTTCAACCAATTGACCTTGCCACATACAATTTTTTCCTAATTCACAAGAGCATTCCTCAAAAATTTTCTTAACAAAAGGACAGGAAATAAAGAGATGTAATCCAGATCCCTCATCGACTTTGAATAATGCACACCATCCTGGTCCCTCTACCTTTAGACATTTCATTCTATCCCAGGTGGGGAGTTTTTTCTTGAGCAAGCACCACATACAAATTCAATCTTTTAGATGGCATTTTAACTTCCATAGACCCTTCCACCACCAAGTGGTCTCTCTTTAGTGGAGAACTATGATAAGTTGTGAATATCCTAGTTCTGAGGTATAAACCTCATGGGGGGGATTTTTCCAAACCAACTCATCATCCCTTTTTGTTATTAGTATATGTGCTTCCATTAAATACCTTGTGTAAATATCCCAAACCTAAGAGAATTCTTCCCCCAACTTGATTTCTTCAACTTCTTTCCATTCTTGGGACCATATAGAAGTGTGGTCGTGATCAACACTTTGACAGATATAATAAAATCCAATTGAGTTTAATTGTTCAACCAACTCTTACATATCTTCTCCCACTCTGAATTTGTTACTTCTCCATAATTTCCATGCTAGGCCATGTCCAATGACTGTAAAGGATTTTAAGAGAGCTTTCCATATAATTATACAATTTGGTCTTCTTTTAGTCGAGCTCCCGATCCATTCTTCTATCATCTGTGGAAAAATATACTTTGAATGACCACCTTAGTTCATAGATTTTCTCACTTGGTCAATCGCCAACTAGCTTTTGCAACTAACCTTTTGGATAAAAGAAATATGTTTTCTAATCCCCACCCTCCAAGAATTCTTGGAACCAATTTAACCATGGCATTACATGTTAGTCCTTTGTCATTCCCAAAAGAATTTGAAGCAAACTCTCGTGAATTTATATAAAATACCTTTGAGAATCCAAGCTAATGAATAGCTTCTAAAACTCATTTCAAACCATGATACAAATTTATGATATAAAAAATAATATAAATAAAACAATTATAATTACAAGAATACAACAATGAAGTAACAAAATAAGGCTTTATTTGAAAATAATTATGAATTTTTATAATGTGGGAAGTTAAACAAATAGTAAATGAATAGCCAGAAATGTCATAATAGTTATTTTATTAGATTGTATTTGTTTTTCTTTACTAGTAGTAAATTGACAAAGTGTTTATATTTTTGCAATATGTACCTTTGTTGAACTAAACACATTCTTAATTATTAAGAATTTCATATTTTTGGCAAAAGACGAGTTTTGAAAATTTATTTAAAAAGGTACGATGAGATTAGAAATTTCTATTAAAAAGGATTGAATGTAGATAAACTAGCATAAACTTATTTTAACTTTGGTTGTACTAAATATCCAAAAGAATCAAATCTCTAGAATTATAAACCCTTCTTTTTACTTATTTATATATATATATATATATATATATATATATATAAGGTTAGAGCTCATTCTAATTTATAGAATGAACCTTTGAACACAAAAATGACTAAATTATATTAATGTAGAAATCAATTTATAATTTATAATATTACTTTAATAAAATTAATAATAACTAATCATAAAATATTATAAGAAGAATTATTCAAAACTTCTCATAATAAAAAAACATCAAAACTAAAAATATTTAAATACTTGGCATATTACTATACTGTGTCTAATAAAATATTAATATCTCTAATAAAATAAAATGACAAAAAAAATTCCATAAAAATTATGATAGTAAAAAATTTCATAAAAAATATGATATTAAAAAAATTAATATCTCTAATAAAATAAAAATGTTTTTTTTTTTTACATATCACAAGATATGATATTAAAAATAACATTTTAAAATAGATATGATATTAAAAAAATTATTTTAAAATTTGTAGGAATCTCTGATAAAAATAACTTCTAATTTTTTATTTTATTTTTTTGGCTCTCTTTATTAAAACTGGTGAATTTTATTGGTGGGAAAGTTCATCGTTAAAATTGACACTTTATCTGCAAAACCAACGGTCAAAAGGAATTCAGGAACGTTTGTTAACACTCCAACGGTAACGGACGTCATATCCATCTCAAATTTAGAGATCGTTGCAATCTTCCTCAATCGTCAGGTTGTAGTTCGTTTAACAGGTCAGCGGCCCATTGGTAGTCAGCGCACTAAATCGAGAGCCCGAGACGGTTGAACGATGAGTTGTCTTCTCATGATTCAGGCTCACGGATTCCTCGAGGATACTCATTTAGTTATTTGAGAAGATGCTGTGAATTACGAATAATCCAGTAGATCATTTTTTTTAAATGAACTTATTGTATCAATCTCAATTTTTTATATACATATATAATCTTCCAGCTTTTATTCAATCTTCCAGCTTTTATTCAGCCGGCCGTTGTTCCTGTAAAGGAATAGATTCTTCTTGTTTTTAGTTTTTTCATTATGGATAATAGTCTTCTTAATAACTCGATACTTTTTCCAGTTTTCTATGCAGCCACATGTTCTTCATTATAATAGTTGCAACTTGCGTTCATGGCTAGTCTTCTTATATATATTATTCCTTTCTCGAATCTTCCTGTTTTTCATTATATGAAATGGTCTCCTTCTTCAATTCTCCGAAGATATCCTCCATTGTTTGGGTGGCACAGCTCATTTGTTTTTTCATCTTTGAACTAAAGCCGAGAGAGGTTTATGATCATCTGTATTTTAAGTTTTTATGTCATCCACTACAACAACCGACAGAGCTGAAATAAATGAGATTGATGTGATCATACTAACTATAGATTCTCGACCTCCCAATCATTTTGAAGTATGCGTTTGATTTTACTTTGTCATCGTGATATTAAAACATAGATATAATTGGTCATTATTATTATATTATATTCAATGTAAACTCTTGAACTTTTGCAATATAAGTGAAAATTTTCAAATACTTTAACTAAATTCAAATGAATGATATATATATATATATATATATATATATTTACAACGAGTGTAAATTATTTTCATTTCCGTATTTCCTTTTCTCGGAGTGATAGATGGTTTTAGGCATAATAAATCATACCAAATTGTTTAATTTTCATTATTATATATATATATATATTAAGAAAAGAAAAGGGCTGTTGAGTTAAACAAAAGTACAAAATTCACTTAGATCTCCTTATAATATTTCACTATAAATCCACAAATACCCACAACCTTGTTGATCTCAAGTATATTATCTATCAAATATTTATATAGTGACAAATTACATATTCAAAAGGAGTTCAAAAATCATTCTATATGGCTACCTTTCTTCCAAGAAACCATTAAGCTGGTCTTTCATTTATAATCTTGTTGTGCTCTTTATGAATATGAGTATAGTTGATTCAAAGAAATTGATTAGATATGTCATTTAATTGATGTGTCAGTGGGAGGAGTGAAATATTTTGTACTTGGAGACTTTCTTTCATCCAATTAATGAGCACATATAAATCACCCATAACATAAAGCATATCGATCTCTTTGTCCAAACAATATTTTAGTAAGTAGCAAATTAGACCTTGAATTCCACTTATTTATTTGTTCATCTTCCCATGTTACCTTTGACCTAAAATCTCTTTCTCTCAAAGATATAGATTGAATTTAGTACCATCAATAGAATATTGGCCTTGAGAAGCCCCATCAAAATATCCCCAAGTCAAAGACTTGTCCACATGTATCTCCAATAGAATTCATTGTGGTTTAATCTTTGGAGTAACCTTATAATACGCAAATAAGAAATTAACCTAGGAAACAAACAAAAGAGTAGGCATCATCTTCTCTTTAAAAGAAATTGAGTTTCTAGCTACCCAAATTCCCCATAGAACTGTAAATGAGATTTCCTTGAAGCACTTTAGATCTTTTTATCTCGACCAAACATTAATACATGGTCCTATGGATTCACATTTACAAAGGTTCTTGATACCCAAAAGCTCCCCAACCTCAACCTAGTCATTCTAAGAAAAATTACAGTGCAAGAAAAAATGAGAAGTGTTTTCCTCACTATACTTGAAAAGTAACCATATTCTTGGACCTTCTCAATTTACTTTTTGGAGGGATTCCCATGTAAAAACTTTATTGTTCAATATGAGCCACATAAACAACTTATAATAGGGAGGGACCTCAACTTTCCAAAGCTTCTTCCACCACCATTTTTCATGATCTAATCCTCATCCAAAAAGATTTAAGTATTCATCAATAGAGGTATAATTGTCCCCTACGCCATTTGAAGCTTGGATTATTATATGTGTCGTCTCGAGTTCTACTAAAAATTTATCCCACCTTTGGGCCAAATATCTTTATAGACCAAGATTCACTACTTTTATCGAACATTGAGACCACAAGAATCTGTCATCTGGGTTGTGAGTCAAATTAAGTGTACATCTATCATTACATATAGGTGTTATGTAATTTCATCAAAGAGGACTATGTCTCTACCACACCCCATTATTGCATCTTCCCCCACTCTTACTCGCTCTCCATTCCAGATAAGTGCCTAACACTTGGAACGCCATTTTCATTTCCTTTCCACTGGTTGGATACATTCACAATGATCTTCATTTCCTTTATAATCTAGCCCAAGATATCTCTCATAGTAATTTATTTCTATACAAGATTCATTTTCCACTATCTCTCCTTTGTCATGACATTTGATAATCATTTTTTTCAAGAGATTTAACAAAAAATGTATGTTCTTGATCCCATATCCCCATGGGTATTTTGTATATGTAATCCTTTACCACTTAACCAAATGTTTCTCTTTCTCTTGGTAATGAATTCTCCCTCATAATACAAAATTTAAATTAAAAATTATTATTTTTCAAGAATACCTTTAGGTATGTCAGTTAGGGTGTGCAAGTATAAAGAAACAGATTCTAGAATTGACTTTCTCATAATTAATATACCTCCACTAGGGGCCACACATTGCACCAAAAACTAGATTTTTTTTTCTATTTTACATAGTAGGGATTACCAATATTCCTTTCCATAGAAATTAGGCTTAAGATTAAAGCCCATAAATTTAACCCCTTCTGACATGTCTAAGGGTTGAAAAGGAAAACATTCTCCAATACAAAAATATTCAATACATTCCAAACCAATTATGTATAAATTGTTGAATTATTCCCACGCCTCTAGATTTATTGTAAAGCTATAAAAGTTTGTTGAAACATTGAACCTCCCTTTTTCATCAAAAAAGGAATAGTAGAACATCATTTACAATTTAACTATGTGTGTTTGCACCTCAGATATTCCTATTCTCTCACCTTGGATTCTTCTCATTCTCCTCGCTTCATTAACGACTCTACTTAATCTCTCTACTACCAAAAGAAAGAGGTAGGGTAAGAGTGGTTATCCTTGTCTAATCCCCCTGAAGACTTAAAATTATTTGATGTTTATCCATTAACCAATACTGCAAAGGAGGCAATAGTCACACATCTCATAATCCCCTTCAGAAAAGGAAGTTAGAACCCTCTGTGAATTAAGAATAGGTGAAGGTACAATTATGAGACCCTATCATATGCCTTAGAAATATCTAAATTTATAATTATTTACAACATGTGTGAGGATTTGAATGTGCATAGTCCCTTTTGTGTTGATAATATAGTGCCTCTTGTGTTGATCATATAGCCTCATGCATTTGGTTCCCTTTTAGGAACATGAACTACTCAGTTGATATTACTTCTCAATGGAAAACACCTCATTTAACTACAATGACCTTGGACTTTGGAGATAATTTTATAAATGTCGTTTCATGGGGAGATAGGCCTAAAGCCATCAAAAACATTAGGAAAATCCACTTTTTAGATGAGTCAAGTAATAAAAGTGGAATTAAAATATATAGACATTGTTGGAGAAGTTTTCATTCCAAACGTCTTTAACAACTTTGAGCATGTCCTCACCCAATATGTTAAAACACTCAATATTGTTGGAACATAAAATTCTAATGATTCATTACACTTCCCCTAGAATGAGTTGTTCAATAAGTCAACCTACATCTAGAAAAAATCATTTGAGTGATTGACCATATATCTACATCAGTTAGTCGAGTAGTCGAAAGGTATATCAATCAGAGAGTTGATCAATAGTTGAAGACACTCAGTCATTGGATCCACTAGTTGATAAATCGACTACAAGTTGGATGCATGGACAGTTAGTTCGAGGATCTTCATCGAGCGGAATGGATAGCATGGATTTCATGTAGTCAACTCTAACCATTGATAGTTGGTTATATATTGAATATATAAATAGCACACCCGATGGGTCATTATCATCATGGAAATATCGTTGTTATGTACAATATGTCCAATATGCATTATGATATTTTGATCACAATGGGTTGTGCTTAAGTGTTGTAACAATGTCTTTAGACACCACCTTCTATCTTAAAAATATTATTTCCTCTTAAATTATCTACAGTTTTGTTTGTATGTTTCATATCAGGTTACACCCAATCCCCAACATGGAATTAGAGCCAATGGTTTGAAACTTCTCCTGCTATTTGCAAATATTGCTAAGGATGATATACGTTTTGTGATTGAATCTTTGTAGATGATTTTGAGACTATAACTTGTGGAAAAAGATAGGTTTTTTCTAGATATGAAAGATGGCTTTGAAGATCGGTCCTGTAATTTTGAATGAATCAAATTATGTAGTATGGGCACTAGACATGAAAGATCGACTGAAGAGTAAAGGACTATGGTAATATATGAAAACACCAATTATAGATCCAATATATGATTAGATAAAGTTCATTGTTTAGGGAGAGAATGATGAGTTTGTATCGGTCATCACAACCTATATCTCGTAGGAGATTCATTTTCACATTAGTGGAATCAGCTACCCTCATCAAGTATGGAGGAAGCTAATTTCATTGTTCAATAGAGTTGATGAAAGGCACATCATGCAATTGGAGAAAGAGTCGATCTCTCTTGATCCTCATTCTCTTGATAAAATGGAGGACTATTTGGCACATTTGAAGGAACTATAGTTGAAATTGGGACAATGCAGAATGAATTACCAAAATAAGGATGGACATCTCATTGATCTGGTCTTGAGGAATTTGAGAATACCATTCAATGTGTAAGTTTCAACTTTATACACCAACTCAAAAGAAAACAAGGTATATGGTAGGGATTACACTTTTGATGCAGGAGCATCTCTCCACGTCAGCTAGCCAGCCAGCCAGCCATGTCGAGCGCGTGCATTCAAAGCTGAAGAGAGAGGCTCAGTCCTCATTTAAATCTGAATTGAATGTAATTAAATGTTTAAGCTGTTGAGTTGGGAAGCCGTGCCTTTGTGCGAGAATTAGGTAGATCGGCCTTTAATGTTTGTAAGGCTGAGATCTAGATCCAGATGTTGGACTAGATAACTATTCGATGTAATTGAATAAGGTAGGTAGGTTGGAGGGAAGAGCTCGAAGAGCTCCCTCATGTAAAAAGATCAATTGTATCTCTTTGATAGTTAGTGAGGGGGATAGAATAGAGGTTATGCGAGTAGAGAGCAGAGCAGAGGAAGTGGAGAAGAGCCAGAGAGAGCTTGAGAACACCCTTGTACAAATAGGCATTTGCCATTTTAATATAAACAGAAGCAGTTTTTCCTGCATGTATTTCTGTATTATAAGAATGTCTGTGAATGTTCCATTGTATGCTATGAATGTATGTTGTTATCATGCATTTGCAGGACTGTGTTTGGTTTCAGGTGAAGGTATTTGAGGCTTCACACCCGGAGGGTGTGACAGAACACTACGGGTTCTGATAGCCGTGCAAAGAGGATGCATTTCTGAATACTACAGGTTCAGACAAAGATGTGCTACGGCACATGAACTGGAATCAACAACTCAAGAGGAGGACCTCAAGGTTGCTGAACACCTTGGAGGCAAGGCTGTGTGGGAGAAGACACAATTGTAGACAGAAGCTCTGAGGAGTTCTGTGAAGCTCTACCAAGTGGGCATTGAGCGCATGCACATCGGTGCACAGACGAAGGACTCTGCTGAGAGTTCTTAACAAGAACCAGAATCACTGAGGATTCTGAGAGCTCTGCCAAGTGGGCATCGAGCATAGGCATAGGTTGTTGAAGAAGAGCTCTGCTGTGAGTTCAAACCGAAGAAACAAAATCACTGGGGATTCTGAAGAGCTCTTCCAGGTGGGCATTGAGCAAGTGCATAGGCACACAGAAGGAGACAGAACTGTTGAACATTCTGGGAGAAGATACTCTGCCAGGTGGGCATTGAGTAAGTGTGCAGACATGCACAAAGGAAAAGAGAGCTCTTTTGAGTTTTGGAATTCAGAGGAAGAATCCACTGAAGGATCTTCGCAGGGTTGTTGAACACTCTGATAGAGCTTAGCAACAGGTTGCTTGAGTAGAGGGGTAGCCAGGAGGGCATCCAAGTATTCTCCATCTGTGGGAGAAGGAAGTTGAAGATAAAATCCCTTAGGGGTCTGAGTGTTTGATAATCTCAGAAGAGACAGCGTGGTGTATGCGCGAAGACTCTACAAGAGGTAGAGGTCAAATCTTCAAAGATTTGAAGAAAATCTCAAGAGGAGTTAGCGTCGAGGAGAATGCCTGGCAAGAACTCAGGTGAAGGAGTTCGCAGAGGAAGAGAAGACAAAGGTTGAGGCCTTTAGGGCTTTTGAAATCCTTCCAAGTCTGGGAAGAAGGAGTGCGCAAGCTCAGAAGAGCACAGCAGCCATCGGATCGACGGAGCAAAGAGATCTGGACCGTCGGTTTTCACGTCCAAAGAGCAGCAGGAGGAGTGTACAGGAAGAACGGATCTGAACTGTCAGATCTAGAATGAAGTACCCGACAGCCGTCAGATCGGTTGGGAGCTACAAGAGGTTTAGCCTCGTGAACAGGAGGGTGAAAATCCCAATGAGAGACAAGCATCGGAATATCGACACTCGGGGAATCGAAGTTCTCGAGGTCGAGGAAGTTGGGACACTTCAAGCCCCGAATCAGCGAGATTTGATCTGGACCATCCATTTGTGGCGACACGTGGTAGAGATCGAGTGACCCATTGGTATATCGGCTACCGGGGTTTGGAGTTGACAGAGGATTTCTGTAATCGGAGCATTGAAACCTATGAAACAGCAAGGGTTGATCTGAACCGTCCATTCACTTGGGACGCGTGTCAGAGATCTGAAGAAAGTCTGAGTTCAGCATTTCACGAGTGTTGAGGACGAGGCGTCCGGGACATTTGAAATCGCAAAATCACGAGAGGCGATCAGGACCGTTCGTCTTGAAGGGATGCGTGGCAGTGAGCGAGGCCATCAAAAGAGGAGTCCCGATAGGAGGATCATCATCGGGAAATCCCAGATTGGGATATCGGGAGTCCCGTGGACACGGGGTTTATGCATTTCGGCATTGCGATGTCCGAAACCCTGACAAGGAGGGAAGCTCCATAGTGAAGCCAACTGTCAGCATATCGGATAGGATGCAAGCGCCATCGAGGGGCCAGCTGTCAGCATAATGGAAAATCGGCATTCGAGAGATCGGGGAAGTCAAGGGCGAAAGCACTTCGGCATTTGAAGTCTCGAAACCTAGATAGGAGACAAGGCTGCGGTCTTGTGAAATAGTGGTCGCATGGACCCAAATTCTAGCCCAGGGGACTAGCAGGAGTTGGAGCATATCGGGATTTGGAGGATCGCGGCTCCTGAGGACAAGTGCGCTTCGGCACTTGAAAGTATGAAACCCCGACGAAAAGGAATATAAGGCTGTGGTCTTATGGAAAGTGGTCGCATGGACTAGGGCATAGCCAGGAGGGGATAAGGCCGCAAGGGAGCACATCGGCACATCGACAATTGGGGGATCGCGGGGACAGAGGTTCTTGGCATCGAAGAACAAGAAACCCTGAAACCCGAAATTGAGTTGGGAAAAGGTCACAGGTGCGTGCAGAAGCCGTGACAAGGAAGAGAGAAGGACCTGTGGATTGGGTTTTGAGTAGAGATTCCATGAAGGAATTGAAAGAGCCGCTTCGGTTCATCAATGAGGAATTGAACGATCCTGTGAGCAGGGGGCGCGTGAGAAGGTGGTGGTCGCGTCGCATCACTTGGCCTGCATCAAGTGGTATCAGAGCCTTGTTCTTGTCTGTATACTTCAGGCAAGGGAGGTAAAAGGAAAAAGACAGGGTTACTGGAGACTCTATGGCAATTGTTTGCAGGTAGGCAGCAATCACGAAGGCAGTCAGGGAGACTGTAGGATGAAGCTGGTAACACTCTTGGTGCGGAGTGACAGCAGCAGGTTTGCTAGGAAAGAGGACAGAGATAGCACCATGGTTACTGAAGACCATAGGCATGTTGGGAGGAAGAGCAAGGCAGAAAATCTTGTAGAGATGGATAGAGAGCTCGCTGAATTAAAGGTGGACATAGAAAGCTCGAACTGCAGATGCGGCAGGATAAGAAGATGGTTCAGGTATGTGAACTAGAAACTGGGAGAAGTCTTAGTGAATTGGGATCGGCTGAGGATCTCAAGAACTGCCAGGAGGGCAGAGAAGAAATTCCAGTTTGCCAGGGAGGCAACGAAATGAGATCGTTGTGGGATCTCACAGACTGTCAGGAGGACAGCCAGGGAATTTCACATTGCCAGCTAGGAAATGAAATGAGGTCGCTGCGGGATCTCGAAGACTGCCAGGAGGGCAGTGGAAGCATCTCATATTGCCAGGTGGGCAGAGATGAGCATTCGAGACTATCTGAAGGTCTCATGGACTCGGAGGTGAGTTCAATTCAGTGAGTGCTTATGAAGATGGGATCAGTTGATCTCATAATCTGGCAAGAGGGCAGTGAACAGATCTCATATTGCTAGGAGGGCAGGGACAAG
>JASDQU010010919.1:75768-86720 GCA_032191745.1 Picea mariana | reverse complement strand
AAAACAAAATCTCGATGATTTACCTTGAGCGGATCCATGATATGGTTATAATGCAAGAGGTCTCAGGGTCAAGTCCCTAGCCAGCTATATTGTTGATATTGTTGGGCCTCACTCGATGACCCCATCGGGTCAGGCCCCGTAATAAGGGCCAATAGTTTATCTCGTTTGCCATCAATGAATCATGGGGAAGTACTCATATTGTTTTTCACAAGGTTTTCCTTGGAAAAAATAAAAATAAAACTGAAATCTATATTAATGTATAGAATCTATGTTGAAGAAAAAATTATAGTCATATAGAGATAATTTTTTTTAGCTCTTGGACATATTATTTTCCTATGGTAAAAAATCCAAAGACTAAAGAATTCTCCAATAAAGCATTCCATGCATTTCAACATGTTATTTTATTGACAAATTGACCCAACAATAGAATTACTTTGAAAAACATTTATTTTCTATAAGACTCAATATTCTATACTTATTTCCCTCCAACAAGTTTGAGGGAACCTTCTTCGACATCCCTATAGGCTAGATGTTTACCCTCAATCTCTTCTTCAAAATTTTCTCCATGATGGGAATTCAATATACCCTCGTTAATTCAAGCCAATGAGGGAGAGTTTGAGTGATGTAGAATAAACAAAAAGATGAGATACTATCATTTTACCTCCAAAGCATCGATCTATATGTTTAAACTGAGAGAAGGTTCATGATATTTGTTGTATTGACACCATTGGATTTCTCCAAGTATGGATTCTTTGAAGAGATGTGCATGGAATTAATGTTATTCACCTACATTATGTCGTTTTGTGAATGGAGTATTTTATTTACTTTATATAAATTTGAATCCATACCTTACCAGCTTAAAATATGCAACAAACCACAACTAGGAACCTCAAACCATGCATCCCCAAAGAGAAAATTCTCAATTCAAACTTTGAAGAAAATGAACATGATGGGGAAGTCACCACTATGAGTATCTAAAATAGTATCAAATAAAATTTGTATAGAAATAAAAATGAGAAATTGAAACCTAGATACCAAGAGCGGTCTAGTTAGAGTCTAGATACAAACCGACATCAAGAGAGAATAATATTCTAGTACTACCAGCTGGAAATGATGACAACCACCTACAAAAGACTAGAATCAAACCAACACACCCTCCACAGGAACACACTACAAATCCTCTACCACTCTAAATCCCAAATCACCAACAAAACCCATGACCAAATTCATCCCACATTGAATCCCACTTTACACACTTCATATTGTTTTACTTCGTCAACTCCAGTATCCTTCATATGTGTGAGAAATATTTCCCATTTCCACCTGGCTCTGGCCAACTCCACTTTCCATGTGTCATTAAATGTACTAGAAACATCAAATAATAAGGTATGGGGAGGAATCCCATGAAAACCATTTTAAATTAAGGTACCTCGACTCAAAAGATAGGATAATTTAGCTCAGTACTCCACCTTAGTATTAAAGTCACATTTAATATGGAAGAGTGAGACTTATTCAAAACCTGAGAAGGCATTTGGGATTCTAGAAATGAGAAAATTAAGAGAATTGTTCACCATATTCGACCTATCAATCACCACTTGTATCACGAACATTGAATCTCCTAATATTTCAATTTTAGTAACCCCTTCTTCTCTTGCAATGGAAACTCCTTTCCACGAGGAATAGTCTTGAGCAATGTTATTCAAAATATTTCATAGTCCCTAGGAATATGATACTATAATATTCCCTTCGGAATACTGAATATTTTCCCTGCACCTAGCACCCCTCTCAACTCACTTCTATTATTATTATAATTAATAACAATTAATAATAAATATTTTTATTTATTAAATTATTAAATAACTAATTTCAATGAATATATTATAATATTAAACTAAATAGTTATTATGATATTAAAATAGATATATTTATGGCTATATTGATATTCTATTTATTTGTATATATATTATTAAGTATTATAATACATGGAAAATTAATATCACATGTTTAATAACATTAAAAGTGTTTTGTTAAGTTACTAAAAACTTACATCATGTGAAACCAACCCTATATTTTATGTTTTTTACTCTAAATTACAAATAGCTACTTCAATATTTCTTATTATTATGGCCTATCCAGTAATCATTTCTATAAAAGTGTTCATAATATTTAAAATATACTATCATAGATTTATTTTAACTCTAGATCTCTAATGCATTGAGAGAGATCCAATCCCTTGAAGTGCAGACATTTTCTCATGCTTTTTCAATTTAAAAAAAAATTCACCACAAGAGAATTGATTCCTCTCCACACATGATAGATGTCTTGTAAAGATGGATGTTCTCTCTCTCTCTCTCTCTCTCTCTCTCTCTCTCTCTCTCTCTCTCTCTCTCTCTCTATATATATATATATATATATATATATATATCTAGAGAGAGAGAGAGAGAGAGAGAGTAATTGAGGGGATCAAAATATGCTCAAAAATTAAAGTTCTCAGAATTGCTTCAAAAGAGACTCGTGCATAGGCCTTGTCTTCATGATCCCAATGCAACTTGAACGAGTTCAAACAAACTTCGTATGCGAGAGATATCACATTTTTTCTACTTTGACAAATAGGCAAAATTTGTGTTGATTGTACAGTTTGTACAATCTGACATGGCAGGGTCATACTCCGCATGTGGCAGGGTCATAGTGGTGATGTGGTAGGTGAACATACTGACACGTGGTAGAGGTTGAGGTGGCAGGTGATTGGCACATGAAGTGGACCTATCCGGGTTCAACACGTGTGATGGTGATGGACCAATGGTATGATGTCACGTGTCCCAGACATGGGATGCCATGTGGCACCCCTCTGTAGTGTAAAATTTTGTTTGGGGCCCATGGGGGTCGAACCCATCACCTCCGGGGAAAGTGGAAAGGTGTTGGCACAGGTCGGGCTACCAACCCGCCTGCATATACCTTTGTGAAAATTTTTAAGATTGAACAATGGTTTGGTTAGGCAGGGAAAGGGTTGGGGCCTAGCCCCATCCCTAGTCATGAGCTCACATTTAAAACCTTACACCATATGTGTAGAAGATGCGGGAGTTTGATAGGGTTAATCCCTTGGTCACACAATTCCACACGACCACCATTTGCGCAAAAAGTTCAAACGGATTTTTATTTGGCGCTAGAACATGGCCATATGGTGCACATGCGACCGATACCTCTACTGAAAAAGGTGTTGGTTGCCAAACTATTTGACAGAGTGCCACATTTTTCATGATGCACGTGGGTATTGGGTTTCGGCACGGGAAACACCCAGAAGCCTGGTTCAACTCACACATGTGTGTTTTGGAGGAGCAGAGACAACAAAGAATTGGGAAAACTTCAAGGAAGGAATTCCAACTCAATTTTTGGCCAAACCAGGCGCAGGAAGAGCCCAGGTAGGGGTTTTTGGACATTATGGAGCAATTGAAGCCATCTATTTTTCATTATGAGAATTGCAAAATTTTTACACTTTGAGAATTAATGAAAATGACCCATTGGAAGATGGACCAAGAGATGTAGTCCAAGAGATGGGTGAACACTTTTATCATTTTGTTGTGTTAATGTGTTTACTTTGATGGTTGTTATGTATATTTATGCTTCTCATGATTAAGTAAAAAATCATTATTTTTGATGTGTTTGTAACTTGATCCTATTACCCAAGCACATACAAATTTCACTTTCAATTTTAAAGAGACTCAATCCTTTTCATTTTCAGATCAAGTTGGTATCAGAGAATACATTTTTGAAGGTTTCATTGTTTTCAAGTGTTTGTTTGTTGTTTCTTACAAGGTTGAAGCTCACAAGAGGAGAAGGTAAACTTGTGGAGCCAATTTCTCAACCTTCAAGAAGGAGAACTACAAAATCACCTAAATATTCAAGGGGATATTCACCAAGTATGGCTCATGAGAAGAGTCATGAAACTGTTACTTCAAAGGACAAAAATTTCAGAAAAAATTTCTATGATATGACAAACATGGTGAAATTTTTATTTGAGGAAAGAAATGCAAGGTTGCAAGGTGAAATCTCAAACCCTCCAAAGGGTAATGAAGATAGTGGTGATAAAACTCCTAAAGGAAATGGAGGAAATGTTGATACTCCACCGCCTACACCTTCATCTTCCACATCTTCTACCATTTCACAACCACATCCAAATTCTCCAAAAGAACATGGTAAAATTCCTCTACAAACTCTTTTGCTTAAGCTTGATATTAAGTTTGAATTTCCTATGTACAATGGAGAGGTAAATGCTAAGAAATTGGATAAATGGATTGGTCAGATTGATGTGTATTGTAGGATACAAAGAATAAAATATGATGAAACTAATATTCAGCTTTCCTCTCTTAGATTGGAAAGTGCATCACTCATTTGGTGGGAAGCCAAAACTCAAGAGGACATGAAGAAACATGGTAAAGTTTTATCCTCTTGGAATGATTTTATTTTTTCACTTAAAAGACAATTTTATCCATTATCATACATACATAAATCTATTATGGATTGGAAACACTTTAGACAAGCTAAAGGGAAAAGTGTGCAAAGCTACACTCAAGAATTTACAAGAAGAGATTTGATTTTGGGTATAGATTTATCTTCTCAAGAAACTTTACTCAAATATATTGGAGGATTGCATAGCTACTTGAGGAACATAATACTTATTTTTAACCCTACAAGTCTAGATTAAGTTTGTGTATAGTAAATTCATTTGGAAGCAAGAGGGAGGAATGAACCTGAAGAGGGAAATAAGAAGGCTTTTGTTAAAGGATACAAGGGAAAGAGGAAATTCAAAGGAAATGGAAGAAAGAATCCTTCAGTCACGAAAGAGGGAGAGAAAACCTCATGTAAACATTGTTCAAAGGATGGCCATGATGAAGACCATTGTTGGAAACTTCATCCTGAAATGAGACCCAAAAAGTTCAGCCATAAGGGAAAACCAAAGAATACTACAACTACACAACATGATTTAGGTTCTGATTTGGGTGATGAAACAAAAATTACAGCCACGGGCTTTCAAGGTAAGGATTCTATTGAAAGTAATAGTTCTTCAAGTAGTAGTAGCCTCAACGAAACTCAACATGAAAAAGAAAGAATGGAGATTTTACGCATAAGGGTTATTTCAAAGAATACCAAGATAGATACTCTTTTTGATATTGTATCTCAAGAAAACCTCATATCTGAAGACACTACCAAGAAATTTAAATTGGAAACTACTCCACATCCTAAACCATACCTTCTAGGATGGATATGTGACAATGCCAAATTGCATGTGACAAGGTGTAAAATTAGATTTGACATCACTGCAAACTTTATAGATGAGGTAGAGCTTGATGTTATTGCCTTGGATATATATGGTATTGTGTTGGGACACCCATATTTATATGATAGGAGAGCCATATTTCATTGTCATGAGAAAAAGTATCATTTGTTTAAAATTGGAGTTCAGTACATTGTCAGAGAACATACAAAGAAGTTGAATTTGTCACATGTAAATGTTGGACAAATGAAGAGATTAGTCAATGATAGTAAGAATTTTGTCCTCTTGATGATCAAAGAAAAAGACAATGTTGAAAAATATTATTTCCAAGGTTGTGATGAAAAGATGAAATATGATTTATATGAGGTTGTTCACCTATATGATGAGATGTTTCAGGAACAAAAAGGATTACCTCCAAAATGGGGTATCCAACATGAGATACAATTGCACCAAGATTTTCCTCTTCCAAACATTGCTATGTAGAAGATCTCAGTCATGGGGAATGTTGAAATTAATAAAAAAATCCAAGAGTTTCTCTACAAAGGGGTCATCATGCCAAGCACATTGCCATCTGGGTCATCAATTGTTTTAGTGACAAAGAAAGATGGTACATGGCACATGTGTGTAGATTCAAGTGTAGATTCCAGGGCCTTGAACAAGATTACGGTAAAGAATCGTTATCCTCTTCCTAGAATTGATGATTTTCTTGATCAATTGAAAGATGCTAATTATTTTACCAAGTTGGATTTGAAAAGTGAATATCATCAGAATAGGATTTTTGAAGGAGACACATGGAAGACAACTTTCAAAACAAAGAAAGGTTTGTTTGAGTGGATGGTAATTCCATTCGGGATTTGTAATGCTCCTTCTACAATCATGAGAGTCATGAATGATGTTTTAAGGCCTTTTCATGATGATTGTGTGAATGTCTACTTGGATGAAATTTTCATTTTTAGCAAATCTCGTGAAGAGCATGTTATGCATGTAAAGCAAGTTTTGGATGTCTTAAAGAAAGAAAAAATATTTTTGAGGATGTCTAAATGTGAGTTTGAAAAGACCTCACTTGTTTACTTGGGACATATTGTTGGAGGAGGAGAACTGGAAATTGATCCTTCCAAGGTCAAAGTCATTTTGGATTGGCCCAAACCCAACAATGTGACAGAGGTAAGAACATTTTTGGGAGAATCCCAATATTGGAGAAATTTTATGGCTAACTTTTCTTGAAATGAAGCTCCATTACATGTAGTGACAAGAATCAAGAAAGTTTTCTAATGGGAAGGAAAGAAACAAAAATCTTTTGATGCATTAAAGGAGAAGATTAGTTCAACTCTAGTTCTTGGACTTCCTAATTTGAGATAGTCATTTGAGATCCAAACAAATGCAAGTAATTATGAAATGGGAGAAGTCTTGTTGAAACCTGATAAGCCCATTTGTTTTCATTCTGAAACTTTTAATGGTGTTGTGATTAACTATCCTACTTATGATAAGGAGTTGTATTAATTGGTGCAAAGTGTGAAAAAATGGAAACATTATTTGTTGGGAAAATAAACTATCATTCACACAGATCATCAACCATTCATCAACCATTGCAATACTTACAATCACAATCAAAGATACAACAAGGAAGACACTTCAAATGGATGATTTTTCTACAACAATTCCACTTCATTATAAGGTATAAGAAAGGAATTTATAACAAAGTTGTTGATATGATTTCTAGGCCTATTGTTAGTGCTTCAATTATTCTTGAGAATAATTCTACCATGCATGAGAGCTATGTTGAATAGTATGCTTTAGATGGTGATTTTAAAGAGGTTTATGTAACTTTGTGTCATTCTAACCAAGTTGAGGAATTGGATTACCATGTGCATGATAAGCTTTCGTATCATCTTGGCATGATATGTATTCCACTGGGTGAAAGAGTCAACACCATAAGGGAAGCTCATTCTTCTCTTACTGCTGGCCACTTTTGTGTAGGCAAAACAGTGGCTAATTTGCAAAGGTATTGCTATTGACCTAAAATGAATGAAAGTGTTTCAAGATATGTAAGAGGATGTTCTTTATGTGCTACAAGCAATCCCAGCAATATAAAGTTGGGTTTGTATACTCCACTTTTGGTTCCTTCTCATCCTTGGGAAAGCATTTCCATGGACTTTGTAGGAGGTCTACCTATGTCTAAAAAGAATCATGATTATATTTATGTTGTGGTTGACCGTTTCATAAAAATGTGTATTTTGATACCTTGTAAGAAGCAGGTTATAGCTGAAAAAACAACACAAATGTTCTTTCAACATGTTTGGGTACATTTTGGGTTTCCCAAATCTATTATTTTTGATAGAGATTCTCGATTTAATGGGAATTTTCTGTGAAGATTATGGGAACTCATGGACACCAAGATGAAAAAAGGCACATATTTTCATCCACAAACCGATGGTAAAAAAAAAGTAGTGAATAGACCAGTAGTACATCGTCTTCGTGGTTATTACAACAAGCATCCTAAGCTTTCAGATGAGCACCTACACTACATTCAACATGCTTACAACCGGGCTCGACACTCTTGAACTCAAACATCTCCATTTGAGGCATGTTTTGGTTATTTACCAAAATATCCTTTAGATTTTATCTTTGGGAAAGATATTTCTATTGATGATCAATATGACATTTATAAAGCAAAGAATTTCATTGAACAAATTTAGTTGGTGCATCAAATGGTACAAGAATAGTTGGAGAAGAGCCAATCCAAGTACAAGAAAATACATGACAAGGATCATGTTGATCACAGTACCCAAGTTCGATATGAAGTTTGAATTTACATTAGAAACAATATCCTTAAAGGAGAAGGTAAATAATTGAAACCAATTAGATATGGACCTTTCAAGATTCTTGAAAAGATTGGTAAAAATGTCTTATGTTTGGGTTTCCCTCCTTATATGCAAATGTATGAAGTTGTCAATGTTGAGAATTTGAGATTGTATGAGAATCCTTTCATTGATGATCAAGGACAGAATGTTCATATTCCTTCTATAGATGATTTCTTGCCAGAATATCTTTAGAACTGCATGAAGATACAATCCTTGACAGGAGGATGAGAACTTCAAAATGAGGGAATGTGGAATACCTTCGAGTTGGTCTTAAAGGCACAAATTCAAGCAAGGATAAATGGTTTGAGGTTGGAAAGGTGAGGGAACTATACCCTCATCTTTATATAGACTGAAAGTAGTMTTTTGGAGGTCCAAATCTTCCTAATGGGGAGGAGTGATCCARGGGATCAAAATATGCTCAAAAATCAAAGTGCTCGTAATTGTTTCAAAACAGACTCATATGTAGGCCTCGTCCTCATCATCTCAGTGCAACTTGAACAAGTTCAAATGGAAGTTATATGCGAGAGATATCGCATTATGTCCTCTTTTCAAAACACGCATTTTTTTTAATGATTGTACATTCTATACAGTCTGGCGTGGAAAGGCCATGCTATTGATTTGGTAGGTTCGTACGGATGATGTGGTAGGGCCATACTGGTGACATGGTAGGTGACCATACTGACACATGGCATGTGACCATACTGACACATGGAAAGTGGTGACGTGGCAGGTTATTGGCATGTGAAGTGGACCTATCCATTTTTGACACATGTCATGGTGATGGGCTAATGGTATGGTGCCACATGGCCCAAACATGGGATGCCACGTTGCACCCCTTCATAGTGTAAAATTTAAGTTGGATCCTGTTAGTCCCTAAAGTTGCACTCGACTACTAAGGGAAAGCTAGGGCATCATTGATTTATTGCAAAAGTGTTTTGAGGGTTTATGATTGGGTTCTTTGAGTAACGTGGTTTGAAACTGGTTTCAAGGTAACAATGCAATATGAAAAACAAGATTAAAATAGAGTATATCCCATTGAGTGAATAATAGGTAAACACAAAGATGGATTAAACCAATTAAGAAAAAGGAAGGTGAAGCCTTCAATTTGTCAACTTCACGAGAATTCTTACCTCAAAATATCATAAATAAACAAGATCTTCAACTTGATATCAAACTTGAAAAATAATCTTTACGGTAAAATTTTCACTGTATAAATTAACAGTCAAGAATAAAAAGTATTGCAATCTGAATATGAATTCAAGCATGGATAAAGAAATAACATAGTAGAAAAATAGGGTCTAACCATCCATATGCCTTTGCTATTAAGTTTCAAATTGAACATAATGCCTTTACAATGTGCTTCACAAAAAGGTCCCTTGGGTCTCCAATTTTTCGATCACTTCCTCTCATTCTATAGAGTTTATATAGAAACAATAGATAATAATCAAGATACAAAAGAAATGGATCTGAAAACCTCCTCATCTATGTTTAATTTCTTGTTTCAAATAATCAAGCAGAAGATCCAATCTGATATCCAATTCGAATTGATGAGGTGGCTTGTCAACTGTTGTCCATGAGATTTTTTCAGGAAAACAAATCTGGTAAATTCCTGAAAAATAGGGTCCAACAATCAATTCGAATCTCTTAAATGGTGATAGATGTGTAAAAACTGAGAGAGGTTTTTGTGAAGGAGAATGCTCCTCAAAAAAACCTCTTTTGGTTTCATCAAATTCATCTCCACCTGTTCTGCAACCTCTCTCTTGAAGAAGACTAAAACAGGAAAAAATAGCAGAGTATTTCCTGTAGCTTATCAGAAAATTAGCCCTCAAAGATCAATTTGAATATCTTAAATGGTGATAGATGTGTAAAAAATGATATAGTTTTTTGTGAAGGGGGCATGTTCCCAACAAAAACCTCTTTTGGTTTCATCAAATTCCTCTCCATCTATTATGTAACATATTTTGAAGATAAAAATTAAAACAGGGAAAAATAACAGAGTATTTTCTGTAGCTTATCATAAAATTATCCCTCAAAGATCAATTTGAATATCTTAAATGGTGATAGCTGTGTAAAAAATGAGAGGGATTTTTGTGAAGGGGCATGTTCCCAACAAAAACCTCTTTTGGTTTCATCAAATTCATCTCCAGCTGTTTTGCAACCCCTCTTGAAGAAAAAGACTAAAACAGGTAAAAAAAAATAGAGAATTTCCTATAGCTTATCTAGTTCTTATTTTAATGATTCTTTATGTACTAGGGACATTCTTGTATTTCATTTTAGATCTTCTTTTTCATATTTGAAATGGTCTTCTATCACTATGACACTACTCAACATCATCTGATTTGTAATGAGGGTCTGTTACCCATGTCTTAATGTTCATGTTCTTCATCTTCAAGGCAAGAAAACATAGTATAGGCTAGATGTAGAGCGGAGCTGTTGTAGGATGCTTTAAGTGTATCCTTGTGTTCACCAGTGAGCATTTGGATTTCTTCACATTCCCTACTTACAAGACTTCCTTGAAGAACATGCAGCTCTTGCTCTTTCCCAATCCTTCCACTCATGAACTTGCATGACAGCTAAAATATTTCATAAGCTATCCCATCATTTCTCACAAATATCTCACTGATAATTTCAACAAAGTTTGCTTGTATGACCACTTTTGATTTCCAATCTACCTGTGAAACTAACAGCAGATGAAATAAATATGATTTGGGTCCATCCTAATGAATGATGCACCTTTCTGGAGTCATGGAAGACAAAACCCCACAATCTGCGAAGATACAAATCTATCCCTGAGATAATGATGCCAGGGGGAAGTATCT
>JASDQU010010919.1:52925-72491 GCA_032191745.1 Picea mariana | reverse complement strand
AAAGCATTTTGAGGGTTTTTTGATTGGTTTTTTTGAGTAAGGTGGTTTGAAACTAGTTTCAAGGTAACAACACAATATGAAAAACAAGATTAAAACAGAGTATATCCCATTGACTGAATAATAGGTAAACACAAAGATGGATTAAACCAATTAAGAAAAAGGAAGGTGAAGCCCTCAATTTGTCAACTTCACTAGAATTCTTGCCTCAAAATATCATAAAGAAACAATATGTTCAGCTTTATATCAAACTTGAAAAATAATCTTTACAGTAAAATTTTCAATGTATAAATTAACAGTCAAGAACCAAAAGCATTGCAATCTGAATATGAATTCAAGCATGAATAAAGAAATAACAGAGTAGAAAAATAGGGTCTAACCATCCATATGCCTTTTCTATTAAGTGTCAAAGTGAACATAATGCCTTTACAATGTGCTTCACAAAAAGGTCCCTCGGGTCTCCAATTTTTCGACCACTTCCTCTCGTTCTACAGAGTGTATATAGAAACAATAGATAATAATTAAGATATAAAAGAAATGGATCTGAAAACCTCCTCATCTATGTTTACTTTCTTGTTTCAAATAATAAAGGAGAAGATCCAATCTGATCTCCAATTCGAATTGATGAGGTGGCTTGTCAACTACTATCCATGAGATTTTTTAGGAAAACAAATCTGGTAAATTCATGAAAAATAGGGTCGAACAATCAATTTGAATATCTTAAATGGTGATAGATGTGTAAAAAATGAGAGAGTTTTTTGTGAAGGGGAATGTTCCCAACAAAATCCTCTTTTGGTTTTATCAAATTCATCTCCAGGTGTTCTGAAACCTCTCTTGAAGAAGAAGACTAAAACAGGAAAAAATAATAGAGTATTTCATGTAGCTTATCAGAAAATCATCCCTCAAAGATCAATTCGAATATCTTAAATGGTGATAGATGTGTAAAAACTAAGAGAGGTTTTTGTGAATAGGAATGTTCCAAAAAAAAACCTCTTTTGGTTTCATCAAATTCCTCTCCATCTATTATGTAACATATTTTGAAGATAAAGACTAAAACAGGAAACAATAACCGAGTATTTCATGTAGCTTATAAGAAAATTAGCCCTCAAAGATCAATTTGAATATCTTAAATGGTGATATATGTGTAAAACCTGAGAGAGGTTTTTGTGAAGGGGCATGTTCCCAACAAAAAACTCTTTTTTTTTCATCAAATTCATCTCCAGCTATTCTGCAACCCCTCTTGAAGAAAAAGACTAAAACAGGTAAAAAAAACAGAGAATTTCCTGTAGCTTCTCTGGTTCTTCTTTTAATGATTCTTTATGTACTGGGGACATTCTTGTATTTTGTTTGAGATCTGCTTTTGCATATTCAGAATGGTCTTCTATCACTATTACACTACCCAAAATCATATGATTGGTAATGAGGGTCTGCTACCCATGTCTTGATGTTCATGTTCTTCATCTTCAAGGCAAGCAAACAGAGTATAGGCTAGATGTAGAACCGAGCTGCTGTAGGATGCTTTAAGTGTATCCTTGTGTTCACTAGTGAGCATTTGGATCTCTTCATGTTCCCTACTTACAATACTTCCTTGAATAACATGCAACTCTTTCTCTTTCCCAATCTTTCCACTCATGAACTTGCATGACAGCTAAAATATTTCATAAGATATCCCATCATTTCTCACAAATCTCTCACTGATAATTTCAACAAAGTTTGCTTGTATGAACACTTTTGATTTTCATTCTACCTGTGCAACTAATAGTAGACCAAATTAATATGATTTGGGTCCATCATAATGCATGATGCACCTTTCTAGAGTCATGGAAGACAAAACCCCACAATCTGCGAAGATACAAATCTATCCCTGAGATAATGATGCCAGGGGGTAGTATCTCTATTCCACAAGGGTTTGCTCATCATGTTTCCATTTTTTCAAAATTGTTAAAACCCTGAAAATCCCTTGACATGAAGATTTCATGTCATCATCTAGAGGCAAGTAAGAAAACTTCATATTTTCCCAACAAATGTTATCACTGGTGGATTCTGGATGCTTTGCTTCATCGAATCCTTATGACAAGCGATGATTCTTTCCCCCTCTTACGATTTCCAACTTGTAGCTTCAAGTATTAAAAAATCATATGACAGGCTTATTCGCGCTCTGATTGTTGATATAGGAGATGCAAAAGTTTGCTTGCGATTCTGCTTGGAAATTTTGCTTGTTCATCGATTGGTTGTCTCATATAATGTGCTATGCAATGGGGAATTACCGCGGGGTTTTTTCATGATGTCAGACCCATTTAAGCATTCGAAGAACCTAGAACCGACTATGATTTGGATTYTGAGCTCGAGCACTGGGTGATGGAAACCCTTTGTACTGTGTTCCCATGTTKTCAATAACCACAATGCCTGAATGTTCACTCTGTATTCTCCATGAAATTGGGCATTCAATTGGGCGTTTTGTGTGTTTGATATCTCATGATGACTCAACTGGGCTTGCACGCTGCTATTAATGGTGYTGTGGATAGGTTTCAATCAGAGGAAATCTTTCACCTTCATGATGAATGCCAATTATCAGAGCATATGGCCATGACTTCTGTTTGTAAAAACTAATTCTTTGAGAATAGATGGCAGTGGTCTCTGTTGATAAGACAAATTGTATTCAGCTAGGATAACTCCTCCTTSTTGTGGCTCGGTGTGGTACTAGTATTTGTCTTGAATTGTGCGTTAGGGTTTGAAGATTACATGAGCTAGCTCCAAGGCTTCTGTAACTAGCACCCTCGGGCTCCGAATTTGCCACCATCAATCTATTAGTGTATAACGTTCCTCTGAGAAAATACCTGTGCCTAAATTCAGCAAAATCAGACAAGTATAATATAATGATCATTAAGAATTTGGTGATTTTAAAATGAGACCTTCGTGGGTACAAAGCAATCAGATTATGAAACGGTTTGAATCAGTAAATGATTCTAAGCTATTGTGGACACACACAAACTCTTAGACCACAATTTGTGTCATCATAATGAAATCTGGATGACAAGCGCGTATCAAGGCATGATAATTTTGGAGCTATAGGAATTGCCTTATTCTCGTGGCGCTATTAATGACTTAGAAAAATTTGAATTTATGAAGTTCAAATAGGAATATAAGGTGACACCTCATTTAAAACCATGTCTTTCAATTTCAAACTCAAATAAACTATTCAAAAACTGAAATGCAAACCATAAGACACTGAAAACAAAGATCGAAATCAACTGGAAACATAAATTGAAGTGTAGGTAAGAAGGGTTTAGAATAAGGGTTTCTCACTAAACCAAGACAAAATTAGAGACTAACAGATCCCATGGGGGTCGAACCCACAACCATTGGGGCAAGTGGCAAGGTGTTGGTGCAAGATGGGATACCGACGCCCCTGCCATATAGTTCTTACCCATATACCTTAATGTAATTTTTTAAGTTTTAACAATGGTTCGGTCAGGCGGGGAAACGGTCGGGGCCTAGCCCCAACCCTGGTCACGATTTCACATTTAAAACCACACACCATATGTGCAGAAGTCGAAGGGGTTCCATAGGGTTAATCCCTTAGTCGCACATTGCCACACAACCACCATTTGCATGAGAGGTTCAAACATATCTGGATTTTGTGCTAGAACGTGGCCATATGGTGCCCATGCAATTGACACCTTCACCGGAAAATATGTTGGCTTCCTAACTATTCGACATAATGCCACATTTTGTAGGATGCACATGGTTGTTGGGTTTAGGCATAGGAAATGCCCAGAATCTAGGTTCAGTTCACACAGGTGTGTTTTGGAGGAGCAGGGATAACAAAGTATTGGGAAAACTTCCAAGAAGGAATTCCAACTCAGTTTTTGGCCAAACGAGGTGCAAGAAGAGCCCTGATAGGGATTTTTGGATGTTCCAGAGCCATTGATGCCATCTATTTTTCTTTATCAGCATTGTAAAGCACTGATTTTGATATTTTGAGCATTAATGAAAATGATCCATTGGAATCTAGACCAGGAGATGTAGCCCAAGAGTGGGGTGAAATCCTTTATCATTTTGTTGTGTTAATGTGTTTAATTTGATGGTTGTTATGTCTATTTATGATTCTCATGATTAAGTAAAAACTCATTAAGTTTTATTTGTTTGTAACTTGATTCTATTAGCCAAGAACATACAAATTTCACTTCTAATTTTAAAGAGACTCAAGCATTTTCATTTTCAGATGAGAGAGAGAGAGAGAGAGAGAGAGAGAGAGAGAACCATATGCCATTATCAACTCCATTTTGAGCATGGAATAAATTATGCATCTCCTTCATACTCGAAAGAACACCATCGAAACATTTTAAGCATAATATTGTTTTACTTTAAATTGTAATATATAGATATAGATATGTGTGTGTGTGTATAAAGTTGATATAGAAATATTTTACTTAAGGTTGTTTTTGTTATTAATATTTTTAAATTCCATGTGATAGATAGATGTTGAGTATGGAAGGAATTATACATATCCCTCATGTCCCCCTCACATTATACTGGAAAAAGAACCTCTCAACACAATGATATTACATTTGAAAATTACATTGTGATTTCCTTTAGTATCCAGAGTAAATCATACCAGGCATTCAGTAATATACATGCATAAATTATATTAGAGTATAAAAATCCTTGGTTTGATATCTTCATAAGAAGAAAAAAAGTGACTTATAGTGAGAGATACCATTCGAGTTGTTGCTGATATATATTTAACCCCTTCTGACATGTCTATGTGTTGAAAAGGAAAGCATTATCCAATACAAAAATATTAAATACATACCAAACCAGTTAGGTATAAATTGTAAAATTATTCTCATTTATTTCCATGCCTATTGATTTATTGTAAATTTACAAAATGTTCTTAAAACATTGAACTTCCCTTTTCTATCAAAAAATGAATAGTAGAAATTATTCGTGAAAAGTATTTTTGTTAGCACCTCTGATATTCCTATTATGATCCAGGTGGATATTGGTGGCCACCCACCTATTCCAAATTCCAACTAGCTCATCTTAACAGTTTTCAGTTCAACATGTTTCTCTGTAATGGGGACATTTATTTTTACTTGTGGGTTTTTCACTTGCGGGGTTGTTCTAAAGACCTACACAGAATCCAAGTGGATAATGCTGGTCACCCACCTATTCCAACTGGCTTATTTTGGAATTTTTCATGTCCATATATATTTATGTACTTCCAGGGCCATTTTGGATCCCTAAAGAATGTTTTCTTGGCTTTCCATAGTCAAACTATAGACGGAGTCAGAGTTTGAAAACATAATGTGTATTTATAGAAGAGACCTTTCCATCAAGCTATCACACGCCTAAAAAGGAGATCGTATGTAAAATTTACGACCATGGGAAGTTGATGTACTAACTTACCCCAATGGGGCCCAAATGACTTTTGGCGCTTCATATCTTAGGGTTAGGGTTTTGGATGTTTAGGGATTTTTCATTCATGCTTATTATAAAAAGGCCTTCAAAGCCTCATTGTACTAATATTATTGCGAATTATCATATCCGTCATATCTCTTCTCAGAGATAAGATGCCTCCATTCTAGTGAGTATTTCACTCTATATTTTTACAGTATTTGTACATTTATTTCATTAATAGAAATCATGTATTACTTTATTTCTCTATTTTTGGTAATATTTATGTGCACCTCTGTTATAGCAAGATTTTCCTCACCCTATGCAATCTTGCATAGAAGGCCTTTTTCCATTTCCCTATGCAGACTTATCATCTCTGTTTGATAAATCCATATCTAAAAATACATATTTTTCCACATCTACGCACCTTGCATCCTATATAGGATGCATATATGCAGGATTCTCCACTACAGCCCGCGTATATCAGGATTTGTGCCAAAAAATAAAAATTAAATGCCGGGTTTCCATGTCATGACAGGAGATCTCTAATCCTTGGTATTCCATATACTAGAAATGTTATGAATCGACCCTTTAGTTCCATTTGAAGGCTATAAATGGGCCAATTATGAGCTATGGAAAAGAGGAGAAAGAATTCAACTTTGAGAGAAAAGTTACTCTAGAAAAATTACTTACTTCATATTGGGTCTGCATCCCTTTGTCTTTTAAGTATGAACACTGTGTTCATCCCCCAAGCTCTTCCCTTATTGAATGAGACCCTCATTGTATATCTTCTATGAGCTTGCCTTTGGTGGAGGATTGAAGTGGTGGAGGCCCAACTAGAAGGAACTTAGTTTCTCATTTCCAAACCGTGCCGATACGAAAGTTTGTAATGTTTTCACTTATGTTGATCATTTATTAATAGAAATACTCCTTTCTTGTCCAATTGATATCTTGAAAATATATGAGTTATTATTCGTGGGAGTATTTGTTATGTATATTAGTGGATTATTCTATCTAATTTGATAACCTTTTATATTATCACCATATGCTTTATTTTCTTGTTTGTTGAGAACTAGTTGCAGGTAGAAATCTTTGGGTCAAAGTGCTCAATGGTGGACTTCATCGAACATCTGGTCGAGGTAGGCCTCTTTATTATTTCATTTTTATATTGGTTTATATAGAATGTTTTTGGGATGGAGTTGATTTCTACAGTCATATCTGTCTATTGTGGTTTACCCTATCCATAGAGAGTTTTTCCCTCGTAACAGAATTGGCGACCATACTAGGGATTACCTTCTTTCTTAGGGTTTGGAGTACTTTTTCTCCTTACATTTCTCTCATTCCTTTTTGTTTTTTATTGTATCACTGCTTTATAGTTTCTATTCACTCTGGGTCTAAGTTTTCAGCCTTCTTCCTTGCCTAGCCTTGTGTTTTGAAACATATATGCGCTTTTTGGCCTGAGATTCGCGTATATACACGAGTTGTCTCTCTACAAGCTACATACATACAATTTGTTTTCCTAAATAGTCGTGTAGATCATCTTTCCATGCTTGTTTTCTACGCCTGGTGGTTGTTGGGTGGTATTTGATTTTTATTGAGTCTTCTTAGGTCTCTGTAGTGCATGTTGAGTGTCTTTGGGGTGACAGGAAACCTGTCTGGAGTTGAATTTTTGGGCGGAGTCTTTCTCATCACCTTTTCATTTTGATTGTCCTTGTACATTGGGTTGGGTATTCTGCTTCTTGGTATTTTTCTTAAGTTATCTCTTTCTATACATAGTAGAATTTATATATCAAGTCACTTATCATTCCATGTATTTTCATTTTTCTATTATATTGAAAATACAAAAAAAATAGGCATTTTGCATTGCTTGGCATTTTTGTCTTTTGAGTCCTTGTCCTTACCTTAGTGAATTTAGTGAAAGATTTCATTTTTACTTCAGAATTGTAGAGTTGAAATTGAAAATTGCATTTGTTTTCAGAAGCATATCATTCATTGAAAGTTAAAGTTAGGAATTTGCATTATTTTCATATTTACTTTTCTTGCAGAGTCATAACATCATGAGTTTCACTACCATACCTTTTTGAGTAATCATAGACACTAAAATTAACACTATAATTTAAAATTGATTAGTCACGATTTTATTTTTTAGGGTGTACAAACTAGACTAGGATTTAGTGCCTTGAAATAGGATTTTGTTAGTAAACTTCTCCAAGGAAATTAAATAAACATATGTGTCTAAGAAAAGAAGTGGAGAAATCCAGTGTATGATTGGTAATATTAGGAGGCTTCGCTCACACCGGAGTTAATCACGAGGTCGGGTGGGGTTGGTTGAAGGGATATCCCCCCGATCCCTTATTACCATCAACGATACTTCTAGGGATCTATTCATATCTGGGGGTCTTGCTAGTGCCTTTACCTCCATGAGAGGTGATACTTTCAAGGTTTCGGGCTTTGATACCCTGCCCATATGGTGGACCTGACTTATGAATGATCGCTTGTGCATAAATTATACATTGGTTGCTTCATTGCTTGACTTAGGTGCCACATAGATTACTTGCAGGGGTTATTCTGCAGGTACCCTGGGTCAGATAAGGGTCGGACAACACACAACATTTATGGAGGATTACCTCTCCAGGGGAATCTGACCGACTGGTTGTTAATCCCATGAGGGCCCTTATAATTGATTATRATACCTTCGATATTTAGAAGGGAGTCTCATACCCCTCTTGCACGAGACATACCTTCTTTAGGGAGGGAGGCCACTCAACCACTTTACCCCATTTGTATGCATATTGGTTGATTGAATTTTKGTGTGCTCTTTGATTATTAGTTGGTCTCAGGAGGTCTATACTAGGATTTCATTATAATGGATAGTGGAGTTTCTTTTTCTCCCTCGTTTATCGCTACCCACCCCATGATGCTTACTCATTTCATGGGGACGAATCCTTCCTCTTTTCATAATAGTATGTAGAACTATGATACTCAGTATGTGCCTTGGGTCTATAGTCATGTTCTTGTTGATATGCCTTCACCTGTGCAATCATTTCCCTGGTCTACTTATATGAACCCTATCATTGGATCCGAGGGCACCATGGCTTTGATACCTATGTCTTCATTTGATATGAGTCACATCCCTCAACCAACTCTCATTGTAGGATGTTGGAACCTCCCCTCATATAGATCCAATCCTAGCTATACTCTGTCAGGAGCTAACAATCAAATGGGTGTCTTTTCTACTTATTACACTCCATCCATGTATCCTTCATCCTCCATGTCAGTTCCTTCGAATACTTTTCCCATGACAGTTCCTCATATATCCTCAGGTATTTCATACAGGGAGAATCAATTTTATGGTTCAAGCTACCCTCTTTATGGAACCCCTTCACAAGGGGCATATATCCTCACTCGAATAGTCCTTATCATACTTTTTTTTCTTCATAGACTTCGGTGATGATGCCCATACACATCTCTTCAAATCAGCTAGGTGAAGGATACTACCTTTCTAGACAGGGACAGGGGGTAAACTAGGATCCTTCTTATCTTGCAATGTTTCAAAGTCAATCTTTCCCTCGACCTTGGTATCAAATGCCACAACTCACCACTATCCTAGTTATTGTCATTCATACTGGAGCTCCATCACCAACCTCTATGAATCATGTTGGAGATGGATCAACAATTTCTACAAGTTATGTTGACAACTCGTACCCGGTCGCTACTAGTCATGCTAGGGGCACCACTCTAGTCACCACAAGTCATATCAATGTTGCATCTCTGACCTCTATACATCAAGTAGGAGATGACTCTCTTTCCGCTGCCTATCACATTGAGAGAATGTCACCACCCATTGTGAGTGATGTTGGGGGCATTGGGAAGCCTCAACGCCTCATACGTAAGCCTAAATTCCTTTGCAGGGCTTGTGAAGGAGATCACCTCACTCATTTTTGTCCAGCTACTACTGGGATACCGAAATCATGGTGCTCACCTAAGGGCCCTTCATATTCCAAGGCATTAGTGGTTTTCCCACACCCTGGTTCTCCTTTGGTTTACACGGTAGTAATGTCCCCGCAATCCTCTCCAAACCTCACCCCCATTGTCGAGGGTGTTATGTCCCCTATCCCTGTTATCTTGCATCCTCTTCAACCTAGAATTGAAGAAGTGGTCCTGCCAGTGAAATCTATGGTCAATCCTACTCTCCTTGTGGAGGGTGATGCACTCTTCAACCATGTCATCAACATTCTTGATCCTACAATTTCTAAACGAGAGAGATTTTTTCTCTCCCCGAGTACTCTCCCTCCAAGTCGCGAGGCATTTCCCTTTGATTGGGATGGCCTTGTGGGGTATCCCATTCCCCCACCTATGTATTTTATGGTAAGAGAAATTCTCTGATCGATCACAGAGACTCTATAGATCATTAGTTCTTTATTCTCCTTGACTTGGAGAGCTTTGGGTTTTCCCAAGCTCGTGTCAGCTATTCACAAGACACTGACATTCCATAGAGTCTAGCACGAGAGCCTTGGCCTTCCCTATGACTTTGCGCCTAGAATCTCCCAAACGAGTTTGAGTTAACATCTTTTCCAACTTGTTCAAAAAGAGAAAATTTTTTTGAGTGATTTGTCCCTTTCACACTCGTTAAATTGGACTTGAAAGGTTGTGAGTATTAGTTAAGCTCTTTTCCAACTCATTATCAAACAGTCAAAATATTTTTGAGTGGACTTGTCTCTTTCACACTTGTAAATTGGATTTGAAAAGACATCTATTTGGCGCAAGTTTATCCCTTTTTCACACGAAGTAGACTAAAATATATAAAAAAGGACATTTTTTTGCATTAATTTGTGATCGCATCTCATGCCCTTGCTTGCAGTATTGAGCTTATAGACAGTTCTCTCTTTGTGTTATAAATCATTTTCTTCAATAGTTTTTCATTCTCAACCAAGCAGAGCCTTGTTTTAATCCTTCACAATTTGACACCCTATACCCAGGAAGGAACATTCCCCCGAGTGTCCATCTCCTGCATGCATCTCCTTGCATTGAGCATAGGTATGTTCCACTACTGGAACTAGTTTTTCTTACTTGTGACACTCGTTTCCTCCTCTGTATCATAGCATTCATTTGTCTATGAAAAAACAAAAAAAGATGGGAGGGAAGGGTGTATTATCTTATATTCGAAGAATTTGTGTCACCTTTGAACAAAGAACAAGATTATTGAGTCCATTTGTCACCATAATTTTGGGTTTAGCATGACCTTAGGAAGCTGAGCTCGTTACAAAGTCTTCTCTACTGACTAGTTACTCTTCCAGTCCCTATGGAGAACTTGATTGATGCCTCCTGCATCTCATGGTTTCATCATTGAATCTATGTTGTTGAAATCTTCCATATGTCTCATGCTCTTATTCAAAGGAAGTCTATCAACCTATGTCAGCCACTCCTTAGAACTCTTGACTTTGCATGCTATCCATACCCTTAGTCTGTCTCAGAATCACATGATATGGTAGTCCTATCATGCACCGTGGCTCTAATTTCATTATTGGTAGGTAAACGTGAACCCAACAATCGACATTTCATCATTGGTCCTTGACTTGGTGGTTTCCCTTGTGTTCTATGACAAGACATATATTCACACATTGGGATTCGTGCAGTGTCTTGGATGCCATTAGCCTTATTGGTGGTTTCCTCGCCTTCATGAGTATTTTTCATCATTGGCTACTATTCAGAGGATCTTTTTCATGTGCTTCTTGTACTTGGCACACGCAAAATACACAAAGGGTCGTTGGTTCATGAAGATGTTCTTTGTCTGATTTCCACCAAATCATGAAGCTCTTGCTTTATACCTCGTGTTGAATGATGCGATATGCCTTAATTCTCTCCTTTTAGCAAGTCTCCTTCCATTGACTTCATCTCATCTATTCTGGAAACAGGACCTAGAGTCTTATGAGTACCTTGAGGCTTGTAGTCATTAGTGGCAGGATCTCTCGGCATCGACAGTTGGGAATACATCAATGTCTCTTGATCAATGGATTCTTCAGGTGTTTGACACCAGCTCCTTTATTCACACTTGTAAGAATGTATTCGGTTCCTTGATACCTACATTCATTATCGGTAGGTTGTCTCACGTTTATTAACGATATACCTCAATGACCGATAATCAAACGATGTCTCATTGTGTTCGACCTCAACTCCTTTATTCACATAATGTAGACTTGCACCCTTGGAGGATTGTGTAGAAGACTTGAAGAAATCACTATATGGCTACAACTTTCCTGAGTTGTTGCTTCCTATTCATTCAACCAAAAGCTATATGACGTTGGTGATCATGGGATATCAGATTGTACTCCATTATATATAGATATATTAAGATTGGTTTTGAGACTGGTTCTACTAGGCCTTGTTCTTGACTATGATAGCTTTTGGCATGTAACTGCATTTTTATTTTCCTATTCATGGCCACGAACACTTGTTTTGGTATATTTTCACATGGATCTGTAGTGTAATTTTATTGGAATCCATGTATGCAAAGTCAATACATAATGCAATGGGAAAATAGTTCATCCAGCTGGTCCCCTACCTCTCCACTTCTAGATTTTTTATAATGTATTTCGGCCATCGAAGATACTCCTTTGACCTCACGCATTAGGGGGCATGTGTTATAGAAAGATTTGCCTCACCCTATGCAATCTTGTACATAAAGCCTTTTTCATTTCCCTATGGAGACTTATCATCCATGTTTGATAAATCTAGAGATAAAAATACATATTTTTCCACATGTACACACCTTCCCTACTATACAATATGTGTATACACAGACTGCTCCACTATAGCCCGGGTACATCAGGATTTGTGCCAAAAAATGAAAATTAAATGTCGGGTTTCCATGTCACGAAAGGAGATATCTGATCCTTGGCATTCCATATATTGGAAATGTTTCGACTTGGCCCTTCAGTTCCATTTGAGGGCTAGAAATGGGCCAATTCTGAGCTATGGAAAAGAGGAGAAAGAATTCAACATTAAGAGAAAAGTTACTCTGGAGAAATTATTTACTTCATATTGAGTCTACATCCCTTTGTCCTTTAATTATGAACACAGTGTTAAGCCCCCAAGATCTTCCCTTATTGATTGAGACCCTCATTGTCTCTCTTCTATGAGGTTGCCTTTGGTGGAGGGTTGAAGTGGTGGAGGCCCAGCTGGAAGGAACTTAGTTTCTCGGTTTTGAACTGTGTCGACACGGTTTTCTTGAATGTTTTCACTTCTGCTGATCATTTACTAATAGAAATACTCATTTCCCATCCAATTGATATCTTTCAAATATATGAGTTATTATCCATGGGTGTATTTTTTATGTATATTAATGGATTATGCTATCTATTGTGCTAACCTTTTATATTATCACCATATGATTGCTTTTCTTGTTTGTTGAGAACTAGTTGCAGGTATAAAGATTTGGGTCAAAGTGCTCAATGGTGGACTTCATCGAACATCTAGACGAGGTAGGCCTCCTTCTTATCTCATTTTCATATTGGTTTATATAGCATGTTTTTGGGATAGAGTTGATTTCTGCAGCCATATCCGTCTGTTGTTCTTTACCATAGCCATAGAGAGTTTTTCCATTGTAACAACCTCATTGTAATATCTTTGCTTTCATTTCGTTCCGAAAATAATCTGGATCAATGGTATTAGAGTAGGATGATCTTGATTGTTTTTCAGTGCATGTTCCCAACAAGGTCCGAGTATAGTATCTCTTGAGGAAAATCGCTCTCGCACACCCCAGAAATCCTCTATGGTAGAAGAAAATAAAAACGACAGAGAAAAAGATTAAATTAACTTGTTTCTTGAGCAATCTCGTGCGTGACAGAGGGACAAAATGATGGAGAAATTTCCCACATCCTTCAACACCCGTCGATAGCAACAGACACATCTTCATCAAGCGACCACTTTGGAGGAACCTCTCCCTTGTAGGTACATGCTAATTTTTATATTCTTTTATTTGAAGGTCTAATATATGTAGATGCCTTAGAAAAATGGTTAAATCTACTAGAAGGTTATTTCTCTATTCACAATTTTTCCAACAGGGAAAATATCACCTTTGCACTCCTCAAGGATTTTCCCATGTCAAAAATTGGTGGGAAACTTATTGGGAGAAAAGTTCCATGGAGGAATCTAGAATATATGGGGCCGAGCCCACTTGGGATTTGTTTTTGGATGCGTTCAAAGAACAATATTTCCTTGTTGATAACTATGAATACCAGTATGTGAGATGGACCACACTATGGAAGAAGAAGATCCAAATAGTGTCAGAGTTCACAAATACTTTCCTTACCTTGCACACCAAGTTAGGTATCAAATACTCCGAGCAACATTTGGATCTGAAATATTGTGGGGCTCTGCATTGGTACATCCAAACTGAAATTTATTTCCTAAACATCTCATCATTGGGAGTTGCCTATCGATATGTTATCAAAATCAAGTATAAGTTTAGGAACTAGAACAAATGGGAATCTGGGTCTTCAAATCCACAAAAACCAAAGCATGATAAACATGACCCTAACCAACAACCTAATGAAAGACAGTCCAATACACAGGAAAATAATGGTAAATGAAAGAATAAGAATGACACTGGGAGGTGGTGTGACTTCCATAAAATCTGTTGGCACAACACCAATGAATGTTTCTCAAAACATTCGTTGGTGTTCGAGATCAAAGACAAGGATCCAAGCCCTAATCCCAAAAATAATGAAAAAGACATATCATCGATGTAGACCCCACTTCTATTGTCATGACTACAACAATTCAACCAGAAGAACTAGTATATATTGAAGAGGGGGAGTGCCTCTTCCATCCACATATGTGGGTGAAGGGGAGCCCGTTGCATTTCATTATTGATAGTGGCATCCAAAATAACCTCATCTCAGCTAAGGTCATCAAACAATTGGATTTTTTGACAACACCACACTCGCATCCATACAACATCGGGTGGATTTACCATGGACATGATTGTCGTGTCATCTAATAGTTTCTCTTATTCTATGGCATCTAGCCCTTAAAGGATGAGGTAGTGTGTGATGTTTCCCCTCTTGATGTTTGTGAATTTTTTTTGGGACAAAAATATATGTGGAAACATAATGCATTTTATGAGTCTCGACCCCATAGTGTCATTATTACTCTGGGGGGTAAGCTCTATAGGATACCAAAGGTAGTTTCGACTACTGTTCCACCAAAATAATGATGCAAGATAATCTCTCATACTTCAAAATTAATCCTCTTCACATTTTGTTCAAAGGATGCACAGAAGGCCACTACAACCACTATAGCCTCAACACCTTCTATCCAATAGAATTAGATTACAGAAGAGAAAGAGGATATTGTTTCTTCACCTATGATGTTTCCTACACAAAGCGTCGTCAAGCCTAGAGACAATTCATTTTTGGAACAAATTCAACCCTGACAACAATAGGTTCACAACAACCTTCCAAAGACAAAGCAATGCAACTTCTCCAGCAAGGCAAGCAGCTCACCAAGATTCAGATTCAATAAATGCTTTCCCCTGTTCCTCGAACACTCAATGCAATGGATACCATTGCTTCCTAATGGGGGAGGACTGCTCCGAGTGGATATTGGTGGCCACACACCTATTTAAAATTCCAAATGGCTCATCTTGACAATTTTCAGTTCGACATGTTTCTCTATAATGGGGACATTTCTTTGTAATTGTGGGTTCTACACTTCCAGGGCTATCCTAAAGCACTACACAAATCCAGGTGCAAAATGGTTGTTTCCCACCTATTCCAACTAGCTTATTTTGGAATTTTTCATGTCAGTACATCTTTCTATACTTCTAGGGTCGTTTCGGGGCCCTAAACAATTTTTTCTTGTCTTGCCATAGTAACAATGTATACTAAGTCAAAGTTTGATGGCATAATATGTATTTCATGAAAAGACCTTTCCAATGGGCTATCACATGCCTAAAACAAAGATCGTATGGAAAAGTTACGACCACAGGAAGTTGATGTACTAACTTACCCCAACGAGGCCCACATGACCTTTTGTGCTTCATCTCTTAGAGTAAGGTTTTTGGATCTCTAGGGTTTTGGAATTCATGTTTATTATAAAATTATCTTCATAGCCTCATTGTATTGATATTATTGTGAATGAGCATAGTCATCACATTTCTTCTTAGAGATAAGATGCCACCATTCTAGCGAGTCTTTCACTCTGTATTTTTACAGTCTTTGTACATTTGTTTCATTAATAGAAATCATGTAATACTGTATTTCTTTGTTTTTGGTAATATTTATGTGCACTTCATTGTAATATATCTACTTTCATTTCATTCCAAAAATAATATGGATCATATTATTACACCTTGGATTCTTCTCATTCTTTTGGCTTCAATAATGGCTCTATTTAATCCCTATACTACCACAATAAAGAGGTAGGGTAAGAGTGGTCATCCTTGTCTAATCCCCCTTGAAGAATTCTTTTTTCTTTATGTTGATCCATTAATCAATAATGAAAAGGAGGAAGAATTCACACATCCTATAATCGACTTGAGAAAAGAATGTGAGAACCCTATGTGAATTAGGAATAGGTGAAGGTACATCTATGAGAACCTATCATATTCCTTAGAAATATATAACTTTATCACTATTTCTAGTAGATGTGAGGATTTGAAAGTGTGCATTTCCTCTTGTGTGGATCATATAGAATCATGTATCTAGTGCCCTTCTATGAACCTAAACTACTCAATTGAGATTAATTTTGGGCACAAAATACCCATATTAACTACAATGACCTTGGAGATAATTTCATAAATGTTGTTTCATAGGGAGATAGGACTAAAGCCACCACAAGTATTAGGAAAATCCAATTTTTGGATGAGTTGAATAATACAAATGGAATTAAAAGATATAGGCATTGTTGTAGAAATTTTTACTTCAAATTTCTTCAACAACTTTGAGCATGTCCTCACGCAATAGGTTAAAACACTCAATATTGTTGGAACATCAAGCTCTAATGTGTCATCAAAATTCACCTAGAATGAGTTGCTTTATCCCCAGTTCCTAGGGATAGTTAAGGAGATGATATCTCAAGGCCCTCAGGTTGTAGACATGGAGTATCAAGAGACAACTTGACCAATAGTGTCCACTTGCATAGACAAATACCCACCTCGCCACCACAGTTCCATGTTCATCATGAGGGTATCCACCACATCAGCTTGCTTCCTGAAGACATTGGATATTTCTCCATAAGGTAAAAGCTATGTATTATGGTGAGTGTCATTTCAATATTTGAGGAATTTAAGTTTGTTGTATTTAAAATTCTTTTGATTATGTAATGTATGCTTGGAAATTATTCTCTTTTCCTTGTTTCACCTTGGTGGTTGACATTTCTCCATAGTGAGTGGATCAACCTTAGGGATAGATTTTCCACTGGGAGGTCCTCTTGACAAGTCATCATGATATTCTTGACCATACTTGTCACTTTCCACACTTCATCCCCTCATATGCTTACCTTTTTTATTTTCGGTTGTATTGACCCAAGAAGGGATTGTCCCTCATTTCATTGGAAGAAGGGGTTGAAGGCCCAGAGGCTTGTAGCTGAAAAAAGATAAAATCCAATCATGAAACTTCTAGATGCTTACCCAGGGATCCCTAGGAAAATGAAATGTTTCTCATAATAAAATGATGTGACCTGAGAAAAATAACTAATAAAAAATTCCAAGCAAGGAGGATCATGTGTGAGCATTGTTTTTCAGGCTTAGGTAGAAGCCCCACACATGGATTTAATTTAGGGAAGCATGATGTGACTAGGGTAGAGTCAAGGTGGGAATTTTTTTTCATACTTAGGTAGAAGCCCCACCTTGGCTTCCACCTGCAAACATCTTAAAAGAACAATAGGAAATAAATGGTATTGGAAAAAGGTTTCATTGAAAATGAAGGTGCAACACACCCTCTACAAAGGCACCCATAAATGAGATACTATGATCCCTTGTATGTCATGAACCTCATTCCCAACAGTCTTGGCCAAATCCATGTCACTTTTTTCCCATGTATTAAAGAGGATCCCACTTGGGAAACACTCCTAAACTTGAGGTATGATTCACCCAATATGTTTCTTTCTGAACCCGCCCATACCCAAACTTGGCAAATTGCATAGGGTCTTTGTGCACTTATTTATTTTGAAGAGGTGGTTTTTGATGAACATTATTAGATGGGTATTTTATTGACTTGATGTACTTATAATGATGCATTTTACTTCATATCCTTGGAGGGAGTATTCATTTCCTTTGTAGGACCTAGTTGGTGGACAGATTTGGAAGAACAAGACTAGCTTGGGCTTCTTTGGGGCTTGACTCCCACAAGTTGGATACCATGGACCATGCATCGGATGAGGATGATAGCATTTGGATTCCTAAGGAAACACTATGGAGGAACTAACCCAACCCTTTTCTAACCTAATGATTTTCTATTGAGTCTAAAACATCACTTTTAAGGAGCTTGACGTCATCTTAGGGCTACGGTTGTGGTGGTGGTGTTATTGCTACTTGACACTTAGCATAATTTGATGGGAGAAGGTTTGTCTTGGAGAATGATGACCTAGAGCATGAGAGGGATGCCATATAAGGCCCAAAACATTCCATCGTCAAACCCAACGACTTGCAAAAGTTGCCAAAACGTCACCCTAGAAGAGGGAGGATGTCACTTTAGGGTTTCTTACGTGCATTTTTAAAGTTAAATTTGAATTTTATAATGTAAAGTGAAAATATAAAGGTTGTTGACCCATTACTTTATGGTTTACCCTAAAATTAAGTTGACAAACACTTTATTAGGATTTTTATAAATAGATATCACACCCATTTCATTTTTATCATAGCTATCCCATTGTGAGAAGACTAGTGGCAGAAATTTGTGTCTTACTTGGGAAATTTGCTATATCTCTATTATGAAAATGATTTTTGGTGATATCTCTTGGTGAATTGTTGAGAGAAGGTGTTGTAAAACTCTTGGAGACTTCCTCTCATTCTTATGAATGGTGATTTCTTGGTGAAATAGGGTTTGATCTTGCATCTCTCTTGGAATTGGTAAGGAGAATTTGCAATTGTTAGTTCTTCTTTCTTGTTTCATGATTATTTGTGGTTGACTCCATAGGAGGGGTATAATTTCATACAACCTCCATCAAGTTTCATTTCATTTTCTATTTTATAATTTATTTATTGCAAGGTTGCTAGGAGGAGTACAAGGGTGTACACCCTCCTAGATATACCTTAGTTTGATTTTCATGCTCTAGGGAGTAAGAGGATTTACACCCATAAGTATTTTGTTGATATAAATCATGATTTTCAGGACTCCATTCACCCAAATTTTAAAGGAACTAATCTAAAGTTTGCATGAGAAATAAATTGTTTGCATTGGTAAACATGATTTAGTGAGATATTGATATTGTTTAAGTTGGGATCTATTCTTGACGGTTTGAGGTTGCTAAGGACTCTAGGGAATATAGTTTTTCTTAGTCTTCTTGGAGCTATAACTAAACAAAATCTACACCCATTAAGGCTGCAGAAAATTAATCTCTTTTTTTATTTATAACTCACATTTCAGCCATTAAAATTTGCTACTAGTCTCAGCCAATAATAATAATCTACTAGTCTCAATGCAATTTTTGGGTGGTTTAGTTGTACTTTTTGTTGGTTGATTTTTTTTGTTTGTAGAAATAGTTTTCTACAGTGATAAGGATGATAAAAATATCTTTGCAATACTTGTTTACAATAGTCTTAGTTTATTTCTAAATTCTTATGCTTTCATACTTGAGTTGCACTAGTGATTGCTAACTTATCTCTTGCACCATTTACTTGAATTTTAGAATATTTTTAGAATATTTAAATATCATTTAATTGATGATATATATTTATTTTGACTGTTGAAAATAGGGAGAGGAATCTTAAATTGCTTTTCCATTGCATTTTTTGGTTTGTATCTTGTCCTTTTTTGTGTCTTGGGAAGGTACTTCATCTTCTATAAGTAATAAAGTTTCTTGGAAACTATTAACCACTTCCAAGAATAATTATTAAGGCACTTCTCACTTACCAACATGACCAATAGGGGAATCACTTCCATCATTTCACATTTCATCTCATTTCCCCCTAGGGTAACTGAAGAATCTGCTCTTGTGTTGGATTCT
>JASDQU010010919.1:42156-52905 GCA_032191745.1 Picea mariana | reverse complement strand
ATAATAATCTACTAGTCTCAATGCAATTTTTGGGTGGTTTAGTTGTACTTTTTGTTGGTTGATTTTTTTTGTTTGTAGAAATAGTTTTCTACAGTGATAAGGATGATAAAAATATCTTTGCAATACTTGTTTACAATAGTCTTAGTTTATTTCTAAATTCTTATGCTTTCATACTTGAGTTGCACTAGTGATTGCTAACTTATCTCTTGCACCATTTACTTGAATTTTAGAATATTTTTAGAATATTTAAATATCATTTAATTGATGATATATATTTATTTTGACTGTTGAAAATAGGGAGAGGAATCTTAAATTGCTTTTCCATTGCATTTTTTGGTTTGTATCTTGTCCTTTTTTGTGTCTTGGGAAGGTACTTCATCTTCTATAAGTAATAAAGTTTCTTGGAAACTATTAACCACTTCCAAGAATAATTATTAAGGCACTTCTCACTTACCAACATGACCAATAGGGGAATCACTTCCATCATTTCACATTTCATCTCATTTCCCCCTAGGGTAACTGAAGAATCTGCTCTTGTGTTGGATTCTYCCTTCACTAAAGTGAGGGAAGGATTTATCTGAGGTGACAGTGGGTAAACTCTCCCACTGTTATCACCATCTTGTGGATTGGTTCATGATTTTCTCAACCTATAKTTTGCACGATACAATTTTGGTGCCATTACCGGGGAGGATTTTGAATCCTCTTCCGTACCCTAAAAAAACTTTGGAAAACTTCCCTCTCAAATACTTTACTCCTAGATTTCCCGAAGAATTCACTTGAAGAAAATTCCCCTTACACCCTTTATTATCTCTTCTTCAATCCCATCTAGCGATTCTGCATTCCAAGAATCCATCTTCCCTCGATAATTTCCCCCTTTGGAGATTCAATCCTTTTAATTTTTACCAAAGAAGGCCTCCTCTCAAGTCTCCCATTGTCAAAACGCTTTTCCAAGGTACCCTTCCCCTTTCTACTATGTCTCACGCTTGGGAAAATGACCTTTATAAACCTTTGAAAATGGCCACCATCACTTGATACCCCAATTACATGCCAAAGGAGTCTCATAAATAGTTGCCAAATTTTCTAGGAAATAATGTGATCATTGTTTATGATCATATTTATTCCATGGGCCGAGACATAGAAAATGCAGAAGTGGAACATGAGGATATAGAAATGAAGCTATTAGCCTCATCCTTGACTGAAGATGATCAAAGATGGTTTAGAGGAATTCTTGATAATCACATAGCATCTTATGAACACTTTTCCAAGTTATTCAAGAATAGATGGATAGTAAATAAAGATAACATAATGCTTGTAGCTTAGTTCAATCAGATAAATAAGAATGAGAATGACACAATGGGAGAATTTCACAACATGTTTGACCATTTACACAATCAAATCCCAACAGATCTACTCCCTACATATGCAATTGTTTGTCTCCTTTACATGAATGATTTTGATGGGAAGTTGTCTTTCATCCTAAAGAACAAGAATCCCACCACCTTGGCACAAGAAAAAGAATATAATGCAAACATTAAAGAGAAATGTCTTGAATCAAAGGTGATCCTTTTCAGTATCCTCATGCCAAGGAGAAGACAAAGACTAAATCTTTCAGCTACAGTACTAGATCCAATTTATCTCTTGAGTTAGAAGATAAACAATATGAATAATCAATTTTTCCAAGCTTAGAATCATATCACTTGTCGATTAGCCACCATGGAAAGAAATGAATATGCCTCCAGACCTTAGTATGCTAGACAATAGAGAGACGCCATAGGGTGGAATCCAAGGCGTCAACAAGAGGCAAAATATATTGACACATTGAACCCATTTGGAATGGTCAACACAGAAGATACATTGTGGTTTTATTCATGCCAGGAACCCCACCGGGATGATGAGTCTCCCCGACAAGATGAAGACTCTCCTAATAGTATGAACTTCATGGAAATGATATTTAACTTCCAAGAGGAATATGTCACAGATGAATATATTGATGAATATATAAGAAACATAGCAAGCGAGGGACAACTTCATGTGTTAAACCAATTGAAAAATGATTAGAGAAAGGAATTAAGGAAGAGGGAATTTTTTGCATACACTTGAAGAAATAAGGATTCAGTTCCTCCACTAAAACCTTCCACTCTACCTCAACCAAAAGCAACCTCTCCTTCCCCATCTAAAGAGAAGGTGGACCCACCACTTCCACCTCCAATACATGAGTATCTTCCAAATCCAACTCCAAAAAAATATGAGATTCAATTGAACACAGACATTGCAACAATTTTTGGAAAGTTGAATATGACGGTCCCTATAATAGAGATGTGAAAAATTCCTTTTGTGAGGAGGGAAATATTGAGGTTATTATAGGTACCAACCGAGAAGGAGGACCCTCCAATAATTTTGAAAACCATGTATCTTGGTTAAAAAAGGGACAACTCTCCCTTATATCTTTCTTTGGGCATTAATGACCTCCACTTAAGAAATTGTATGCTAGACTCTAGGGCGTTAGAAAATGTCATGTCCTTGAAGGTGATGGAGAAACTCGTCTTAAATATGACCCAACCATATGGAAATGTTTGTGGCATTGATTCCAAAAGGGTCAATGTTTATGGGCTATGTGAATATGTTGAATTTTACCCGATTGATTTCCCTCATATCAACATCCTTATGAATATAGTAGTGAATGGGATTGCAAATGTTTGGGGAATGCTTCTTTCAAGTAGTTGGTCCATGAATATTGGAGATTTTCTTAGTATGTATCTCACCCATGGAAATATTCCTATGGGAGATGGCGCTTTTGAGATCTTATATAGTCAAGAGTGAGCTAAAAATCATGTGATGGACCCCAATGGTCCTGATTACACAAATGAGTGTGACTTTTATGAGGTTCTAGATACCATTTAGTAAGATCCATGAGAATTACATTTCATGTGAGAGGACTACATAGATGCAATACTCCCAAGAACAAAGGAGTACAATGATAAGCTTGCAATGTTCCAGGGAAAAAGAGCCAGGGTCCATCAAGATATAGAAGAAAGAAGATAAAAGAAACATAGAACATGAATAATCCATTATAAATGCAGTCAACACATAGCCTCCTTTCTATCCTTACATTGAGAATATACCTTACATAAACTATGGTCAAGGAATTCTTATGTTCATTTGGGATAAGAGGAATGGAAATCCTAAATATGACCAAAAGGATGGCAACACTTGGCTTGGTGCTTACATCATCAACAAATCTGATAAAGAGAACTACTAAACAACTTTGGATGGGAGAAAGATGTCATTAGTAGTGGATGAGTCTCTTCTCTGATCCTACATTCAGGGCACTTTACTTCTTCAGGGCCTAGGTGCTAGGTAAGTAGGTAGGACACCCTTCTTTCCTTGCATTTTCACCTTGATTGTACTTGGTAGGATAATTGCATTTCATATTTCATTTTTCTCTAATTGCATATCACTTTCATCATATTTTATGTTTAGTTTATAAATTTAAAAAAAAATGAAAAATTTTGTTTTCTATATTAGTTTTCATTATATATGTATATATATATATATATGGACGAAGGGTGATAGAACCACCCTAGATTTTATAGTTTTATTTTTTGGTGTAGGAACAGGTCCACTAGGAGATGTTGTGAATCTCATGCACTCTACAATGAGTACATGTCCCCAAGTAGGAGCCATATGTTATCCATAATTCATAGGGATAGCTAAGGATATGATTTCTCAAGGCCCTCATGTTTTAGAAATGGATTACCGAGAGATAGCATGATAAAAAATGTCCACTTGCACAGAGAAAGACCCACCTTTCCACCATAGTTCTGGGATCATCATTAGGGTATCCACCACATTAGCTTGCTTCTGAAAGACATTGGGTGTTTCTCCAAGACGTACATGCCAGGTATTATGGTGAGTGTCATTTCAATATTTTTGGCATTTGAGGTTGTTGCATTAAAAAATTATTTTGATTATCTAATGTCAGTTTGGAAATTATGTTATTTTCCTTGTTTCACCTTATTGGTTGACATTATGCCCTAGTGAGTGGGTCAACCTTAGGGATAGGGTTTCTACTGGGATGTCCTCCTAGAAATTCATCATGCTACTCCAGACCATACTTTTCACTTTCCATACTTCATCCCCTCATCTCCTTACCTTTTTGGATTTGCAGGTGTAGTGACCCAAGAAGGGATTTTCCCTCATTTCATGGGAATAAGGGGTTGAAGGCCCAGAGGCTTGTAGCTGGAAAAAGATAAAATCCAATCATGAACCTTCTATATGCTCGTCCATGGATATTGAGGAAAATGAAATGTCTCTCATAAGAAACTGATGGGACCCATGAAAAATAACTAATACAAAATTCCAACCAAGGAGGAGCATGTTTGGGAATTTTATTTCATGCTTAGGTAGAAGCCACACACATGGATTTAACTTGGGGAAGCATGATGTGACTAGGGTAGAGTCAAGGTGAGCACTATTTTCCATTCTTAGGAAGAATCCCCACCTTGGCTTCAACCTTTAAATATCTTAATAGAACAAAAGGAAATAAATGGTCTTGGAAAAAGGTTGTATTGAAAATGAAGGTGTGGCATACTCTCCACAAGGCGACCCATAAATGAGATACTATGATCCCTTTTATGTCATGAATCACATTCCTAAAAGTATTTCCCCCATCCATGTCACTTTATCCACATGTCTTAGAGAGGATCCCACTTGGGAAACAGTCTTCTTGATGTTTTAATTCGTCAGGACCAAAATGATAACCTCTAGAGGATATGAATCCTCCTGTGTTTTTAAATAGGTGGTACTTCTCTTTGTCTTATGAAATTATTTGTGATTTTGAAATCAAGAATAATATAGGACCTTAAAATAGTCCAATATTCAATGCTCAAGAAACTGGAAATGTTGAAGATTAAAGAGCATATTTTCAAAAGAGAATTCTTGAGAAGTGGACCAGGAATCTCAGACATAAGACATTTTAGAAAATAAAAAAAAAATCCTCRCATTCATCATGGTGAAAATAAATTTTTTTATCACATTGAAAATAAAAGAAGATGGTATGGATTTGCACAAGAAAACTTCCATAGAGTACTCTGTATATAACTCAAAAAAAGATAATGATAGATCAATTTCAAATACTTTATACTCAAAACTCAAAGTTATAAAATACAATCAAAATTGATATTGAATTAGTTCTCTGGTATTTCTCAAAAAATAATCTATGTCACAACGTATTGAAATTTAAGGCGTTCGTCCAAAGGACTAGGAATAGGGATCTCATGGACCATAAAGAAAATATATACAAGAAAATAGGAAAGAGAAGGAAGAACATGGGCCTATGTCAGAAAACAATATTATGATGGTATCTCCCCCCTTGATTTGCTTCTTGTTGTTTCTTTTGTACCATTTCTTGTTGTGGTTTGATTACCGGTCATAACTACTTCTACTGGAGTTTCTGAGATCTTGGTGAGTGAGTTGTTTAACCATTCTTGAATATACTCCCTTGACGGGGAAACAATTACCTCTTGTTTTACTTTAATGTCAAACAAATCTTTTCCAATTCCTCTTAAATAAATTGATAAATTTTGTAAAGTATTCTCAATATCCTCATTTTTATTTTTACACTCAACAAGCTAGCTGTTAATATCATCCTATGTAAATTCAATCATAGTATTGAACTTTTCAGTTGATGCCCTTTTTAGTTCATAGATTTTTCCTTTGAAGTGTTTTCGAGTAATGATAATTTCATATAAGAGATACTTAGGGTCCGAGACTTCTATAGTGGTTCCAACAATATCTAAATCAAGAATTTTTGTGTATGCTTCAATTTTCCTTCTTGATAAATCAGAAAATTGAGTTCAAATTCCCTTTAATATGTTAATTCTTTCAATACAACATGCTTTTAGTTGTTTGATGCAGCCTAGAGAAGGTAGATTTTCTTTCTTTCTCAACTACTATGTCATTTCCTAGACTTTCATTGCAAACATTAGAACTCCATATGTATAGAACCTGTTGACGTCAGAGGTCACTCCTGGATTGTAGTAGGAGTAAGCCTGAGGCCCATTAGTTTATGTCATGATTTGTTTATAAAGGGGTTGATCGAATGGAAGTAAACTCAGAACAATATCGCTCACTCAGAAAACTGGGTTGGAACAACAAGGACATGTGAGGTCTTGATTTAACTTAAGCCAGTAAATTTGCATAGTGGTGAGTAAATGGAGGGAAAGGAAGGGGAAAAGTCTCAAATATGAGATCCTCTTAGACCAGAGAAACTTCAAAGTAAACCTCAAACGTTGTAGAACTAATACAATCAAACATGCATCATATAGTTACAACAACACCCGACTTGATCATCCATACCCGAGCTTTCAGATTTAGAGGAACAAGGAAAGAAGGAGGTTGGCCACCATTAAACAAGAAATATCAAAATATCATAGTATAACTAGAGAACCAGAGGATTTGTTAAAGATTTACAGTCGGGAGCTTAGCTCTACCATCGATAGATTACAAAAATGGCAAAATTGCTTACATATACCCAAAGCCAATAACAACAGCAAAAACAAGACTTATCATTAAAAACATTACGTCTACATGTTTACTAGAAGACTGCACCTGCAGTCTCTGGATGGTTGTGTGCTTGTGTCAGATGCAACCAGGCTCCTGGAAACCCTACAAAAGAATTGACATGTCTTAGGTCCCTTTCTAGACTTTCCATTTATGGTGGAGATGATGTCTAACCACCACCAACCACCTCAATAATTGCTTCCTTGGGATTGGGAATGACCCAACCAACTCTGCACTCTTGGGATGTGGAGGACCTCTCGCACTACCACCTAGATCGGTTGAACGGCCTAATGATAAGGCGTGGAGGTCGGTGTGAAGACTAGGTCACGTGATTGGAAGTGGTGGATGAGCGGTGACCAGGCAGGGATAAGGGGAAACAACTAATGAGGAGGTGATGGGACATGATTGGTCGAGGGAGGATGAATTGATTATGATGGAGAGATGTAGAAAGGAGAGGGATAGGTGTCGGCAAGAAAGATGTTGAAATTGTAATAAGGTGGGCCAGGATGGTGCTGAGTGGAGGTGAGATATGGAGTGGAAGACAAATGGCGAAAGATGAAAGGTGAAGGAAATCATGAGGAGATGATAGGGGGACCTTCTTTAAACTGCCGATTTCGGACCTCCCCCCCCCCCAATTAAAGGTAGATAAGCAAAGGGGGTATAGAATCCAACCTTGATCATAGATTCGGGCTCCTGAATCCAAGCCATTGAGATATGCTCTCTCAATTCCGGACCCCTCCCCCTTATTAAAGGTAGAACGATGAACGGGGTCTGAAATGGAACCCTGGCCGTAGATATGGGCACACAAATCCTAGCCACTCATATCTACCCACTCCTTAGCTTCATGCACCGAGAGTCATCCCTGATGGATGGCTGAGACTGCTCCATGATCAATGGACCAGATTCTTTCGGGAATTCACCCATCGGGAGTTATGCTCCTTTGCTCTTCGAAGTCCTGGTAACCAAAATGCAACGAAGCTCGATCGCATGCCACCTATGTCTGCTCAAATGGACGGTGCCTGATCACTTATATGATATAGGTGATGTCCTTGGTGCTAATATTCATGCAACTTTTCTAATCATGAATTCCTGTTGATCGTCGATTTGCTTCCTCGATGAATCCTGGCTGTTGAAAACAGATCTTCGCCCACTCGCTTGAATTTGAACCCCGAACAAGATTTTATGAGATATGCGCTTGGGAAATTTTAGCACAGGCCTCGAATAATCGCCCTTTAGTGGGTTTTTAGCCTGCCTCTTCACCTTTTGCGCCATGGGCTCGACTTAGGAGAGAAAACGACCCATACCAAAATTTGTGCTAACATTAGACTCCATGGGGGATAGAGTTGTCCCTGTGATTCTCTAAGAACTCCTTCTGCAGTTCCAGTGCCTTGTTGCTGGGCTATGGAGTCATTAATTAAGCTGAAAATATACAGAAAAACAATATTTACAAAAATAGAGGAGTTGTATGAGGCTCAAACAAAACATTTCTTCAGGAAATGCCCATTTACTAGGCCATTAAAAACTTCTTCGCCCTCCAAATTATGCAACCTGTAAGTGTTGTTTGAGAATACTTCAGATATTTGGAAGGGCCCAATCTAGAGGGTGTCAAAATTGCTATGTTTACCCCTATCTTTCTTGGGTGCATGCCATTTAAGGACCAAATCACCCAGCTTGAATTCCTTCTTCCTGACCTTCCTGTCAAAGGCCTGCTTGATCTTTTGTTGATGACTATGAGCTATGTCCATTACCTGCTCCCTAATCTGTTGCAGTTCCACCACTTGATGAATTCTTTTGACCATATGGTCTGGCTCTCCTTCATGATCTTGAAAGAATTTCGCTATAGGTAAAGCGAGCTGAATGGGAAAAAAAACCTATGTCCCATAAACAAGTTGAAAAGGTGAGGTGCCCAGGGACTTCTTTATTGTCACTCGATCATTCCATAGAGTGAAGTTGAGCTTTCAATCCTAGGCCCTCCTATTGTCTTCCAATAATCTTTTAATGAGATTGATTAAGCTTTTATTGGAAGATTATGCCAGTACATTTCCTTGAGGATAATAGGGAGTGGAGTGAATTTGTGAAATATCGAACTACTCACAGAACTTAACTAGAGGCTCAAACTTGAAAGAAGCACCATTATCAGTGACAATTCTGTTGGGACAACCAAATCTGGCTATGATATCCTCCAGGAAGCTGATAATTACTTTGTGGGAAGCACTCTTAGTGGGGGCAGCTTCTATCCACTTGGTGAAATATTCTATTGCAGTTAGGATCCATCTATGCTAGCCACTTGAAGGAGGATGGATTTCCCCAATGAATTCCAATCCCCATTGTTGAAAGGCTGTTGAAGCTACTACAGGCTTTAGTGGAAGAGATTTGAGCTATTCCTTTCCTGAGAACCTTTGGCATTTGATGTAAGATCTGACTTCTCTGCAGACATCAGGGAATAAGGTGGGCCAATAGTACCCAGCTCTGAGAATTTTATGAGCTGTAGTCTTCTAGAAATGATGACCTCCAGAAAGGCCGCTATGGAAGTCAAACATAACTTTCTAGGCTTCATGTGGGTCCAGACACCTCAGAAACACCCCTAGAGGGTCTCTCCAGTACAAGGCTTGGTCAATAAGGCAATATCTGACCACCTTGAGCTTTAAATATCTTTCCTTCCTTTTTCCCATTCCATCAAGAGGCTTCAATTCTTGCAAAAAGTACAAAATGTCTCTGCACCAGCTGCATTTTGATAGTGATAAGTCACCCTGAGAGATTTTGCTAGGTGACTCAGCTTGCTGATTTCCTGAACAAGCATTGATGAAGCTAACCCCCAAGGCCTTGCAATTGGATTCAGCCAGTAGCTTGGCTAAACCCTTCCCTTTAACCAACTTGGTTGGCTTTATCTCCAGGTCAAACTCAAGGATCTTGGCAATCCATTTACCTCTTCTCCCATCTATGTTAGGCTGTATAAGGATGTCCTTCACAGAGGCTGAAGGAATGTATGCAGTCACTCTTGAATGCAATACATAGACTCTGAAATCTTTGAGATCTTTCACCAAGGCATAGGCCTACTTCTCCATGATCTCATACCTGATTTCTGCACTTCTCAATGCCTTACTGAAGAAGGAAATAGGTTGCTCTCTCCCTTCCTCATTTTTCTGCAATAAGACCGCTGCTACTATATCAAAAGAAGCAAAAGAAAAAATTAGGAAATCCTTGGAATAATTAGGACTAATCAACACATGTGCCTCGGTCAATGCATTTTTTATTTGGACAAAAGATTCCTTGGGTTCAACAGTCCATTTTACTTCATTTCCCTTTCTGAGCATGGTTGTGATGTGTTTCACCACCTCAGCAAAATTTGATATGAACCTCCTCAGAAAGTTAATCTTCCCTAAAAAAGCCCGGACTTCTTTTCTAGACCTAGGAAGTGATAGGGTCTGAATTGCCTCTACCCTGCTGGGATCAATTCTCACTCCCTTTTTTTATACTATATGGCCTAACAGCTTCCCCTCCTTCATAGCAAACAAAGATTTCTTGGGATTTAAGGATAGGCCAAACTTCTGACATTTCAAGAAAAATTTCCTCAAGTGGTAGCAGTGTTCTTTATCAGACTTGGAGAAGACTATGATGTCATCTAGATAGATCACCACAAATTGATATTTCTCCCCAATGAAGGATATGTCCATGGCTCGCTGAAATGCTACTCCTGCATTCATTAATCCAAAAGGCATTTTGGCATACATGAATGTTCCCCAAGGAGTGGTGAAGGTTGTCTTTTCTCTATCCTCAGGCATGACTGATATCTGATTATAGCCAGAAACACCATCAATCATGGATATCCTAGATGCACTGAATACCCTCTACAATATGTGTTCCATGTTGGGCAAGGGATAGTTGTCTTTCTTCGAGCTCCTGTTCAAGTTCCTGAAATCAACACAAAGCCTGATTTCTCCACTTTTCTTCCTCACCAGGACCAAATTGGCCACCCACTCAGAATATCTCAAGGGGACAATGATTGGGGCATCTGAAAACTTCTTCACTTCTCTCTCCATGACATGCAACAACATGGGATTTATCTGTTTTAGCTTTTGCCTAAATGGCTTAGCCTCTTCCTTCAATGGGATCTTCCGTTCAATGACAAATGTGTCATATGTCTTGAGGTCTTCATATGTCCATGCAAACACATCAGAAAATTCTCTT
>JASDQU010010918.1:170031-211439 GCA_032191745.1 Picea mariana | reverse complement strand
ATTAATAAATTCTTTGTTACTAAAACTCTACAGCAATATAAAATAGTTCAATGGCTTACCAGCCCTGTTGTTGTTCTGTTACGTTGCTCTGCCCTATTTGCATCAATGTCTTCTGCACGCCACTTGCACTTTCTGTTCTTCTGCCTTTTATACTCTCTGCACCATATCCCTTTGATGCAACCTTCCTCTACCATGCATCTCTACTCCTGCGCTCTGCCTCCTTTCTCACACTTGAATCCTCCACCACAACAACAACTCCTCATCTCTTCTTTGTTCATCATTCTTATAGTACCTGTGCTCCTTGTGCATGTAATATTCGCAATGCCTCTGCATGCACACTCCATGCCAAATTCCTCTGTAACTTGAGTGCTATGTCTGATCATCATCGTGACTCTTCAACTTCTCTGGTCGTTTTCCACCATGCATCCAGCATCACTGGGTGTTCTGCTGAGATTTCTCAACCTCTCTGGCAGTTGAGACTCCTCATCTTCTTTGGCACAGTCGAGCTTATGCCTTCCTAAGTTTGGGGGGTAAATGCANTTCTCTGGATGCAACCAAATGGAAGCTACAACTCCCTGTGTTCAAGCACCCACTTGAACCTATGAGGACAACAATCCTCCCTAGCACCTCCCAACCTCCCTGGTATATAAATCTTTGCTACTGAAACTTATTACAGTGATATGATGTTCAACAATGGCTTACCAGACTCATCACTGTTCTGCTACATTTCGTTGCTCTATCTGCCTCATTGCCTTTCTGCACACATGACTTGCATTGTCTGTTCTTCTTCTTTTTATGCTCTGTGCTCCATGTCCATTCACTCCACAGTTCCTCTTCTGTGCAATTCAGCGGCTGCACTCTCCTCCTTCTTCACACATGAATCACCTTCACCAACAACAACCACAGCAAACACCAACAGCAACAACAACCTCCTTCTCTTCTCTGTACCATGTATATATAGCTTATGTGCATCTTGTGCATGCAATATTCACCATTCCTCTGCATGATCATACCACGCCAATCTCCTCCACATCTCAAGTGCTCTGCGTGATCATCATCGCGACTCTTACACTTATCTAGCAGTTCAACCCCTGTGTCTATCATCACTAGGTGTTATGCCGAGATTCCTTTTTCTTTCTGGCCGTTGAGACTCTTCGTCTTCTCTGTGAAAGTCGAGCTCACCTTCTCTGTTTCAGTTACAGGCCTCAATGCCCATCCAGCTATTAATCGCCTCCACGAACATATTCATCCCTCTTGAAGATTCTCAGAGGCTCTTCACCTTCTCTGTCAATCATCCCCAAGTGTCTTCGAGTCCTCTGGCTGAAACCATCAGTGGTTTCTGGAAGTTATACTATGTTGTGCTACAGTTGCCCTCCGATCTTGTTCAAATTCATCTGCACCATTGGATATGCAGCGAGAAAATTTGGACGGCCAGAATCTGTGCTCCCAGATCTACGGTCGGGATTGGATTCCAGAGCCCCCCTTCCATTCTATCTTTAAGCGGAGGGGGGGGGGTCCGGAATTGGGCGCGCATCTCTCGAGCGGTTAGGATTAAAGCACCCAAATCAACGATGCTCAAGTGATTCCAGACCCCCTTTTCCATTCTACCTTTAATTAAAGGGGGGGGGTCTGGAATGGTGGGGTATCGAGGAAGGGCCCCATTCCTGTCATGTCACCTTTTGTATCGTTCTCCTCCCCACCTGTCGCCTGTTCTCCACCTGACTGTGCGCCAAGGCTCATTCCCTTTAGCCCCTCCTTGTCCTCTGACATCTGTCCATCTCCCAATTACCAAAACTCTGAAGTGGTGTAAATCTGCTGACGTCACACGTGAATTGACACGTCTTGAATACTGCCACGTATCACTCTGATTCGTGACTTACATGTGCCTGAAATGTTGAATCAGTCTGACACTTGTCATTACCTAGTTGTTCCATGTGTTCCTAGCTGACGTGGTATGCTGACGTGAGTTGGATCGACGGTCCAGATCACATCTTGATCTGACGGCTGCGATTAAATCGCAATATCGCATATCGCGATTTCAGGATTCCTGTGGTTATTATTCTTTGACCTCTTCAACTCTCAATCCATGAAAATCTGAAATGTACTGAGATCAACGGTCCAGATAAGACCTTGATTCAATGGCTGCGATTAAATCGTGATTTCACAATTCTTATTGCTTTGTTTCTTTTCCCTCTCCATGTCGTGATTCGCAAAATTCTAATATGGATTTGGATCAATGGTCCAGATCTGATCTTGATTCAACGACTATGATTAAGTCGCGATTTCGCATATTGTGAAATCGAGATTTCTGTGGATGATATTACTTGACATCTCCAACTCTCGATCCTCGAAACTCTGACAGGGAGTCGGATCAACGGTCCACATAACCCCCTGAGATGGACGGTCCTCCTGCTTTCAGAATTTTGTGAGCCCTCTACTCCTTGCACTTTAAAGATTGTGCAGGTTCTCCTCAATCCAACGGTGGTCGGACCCTGCGCTCAGATCTAACATCTAAGATATGTCCTCCTGTTCAGTGCTCTTCTTGTCTATATTCTGATCTAACGGCCCTCTTTCTTTTGGTAATTTTGAATGAGATCCAACGATCAGAAATGCTTCTCGGGCCTTCGATCATTTTGTCAATGTTGTGTTGCCTTCGATCATTCGATCTTCCTGGACTTATCTTCTATTTGCCTGTTGATCATTGCTACTGTACTCAAGCCATCATCACTACTGTACTTGCCATCAATGACAAGCATATGCTGCCTGTTAAACATTTTCCAACAGAAGTTCCCTTTTTGGGTGGCATGTTGGCCAAGTATCACTTTTGAACCTTGATTTTGAGGTGGTTCTGCTAGACAATCTTTATTCTGTTGTATCTCCCAAGTTTCGGCCCTTATGGGTATGAAACTTTATTATATGTAGTTCTTTGATATTACTTCTCTGCAATTCCATAGGTCTGATCAAAATTTGATGTGCCAAGTGGAATTTATGGTAACTTCCCCACAACTTGTTGATTTTTGGCCTTTCCAGGAGATATCACTTGTATAGCGTGCCCCGCAAAAAATAATTGATATACAATTCTAAAACGCGTACCAGAAATACTATAGACTATCCATAATCCAATGAAACTAGTCCCATTCAATTTGGATACTCTAGGAATAAGTTATTCTCTTTTACCCAGAACACCTTCTTGAGACTAGTCAATAGGACTAGTCAGATACCCTATCTTCCACGGGGTGTATCTACAAATTTAAGATGACCCAGAAGATGAAATTTTTACCACAGATACCTTACTAATTTATGTGAATAGACTTTGGATTTTAGGGCCTGAAACGTTACAAAAAAGTGTTTATAGAGAAAATGCTGCAATGACGCAGTTGAGGATGATTCCAGAACCCTATATTTTATAGGTTGTATCTCTGAAAGTTTAAGGCCTCAGGAGTTGAAATTTTAACCCAACGTACCTTGATCCATCTACTAAATATCCTCCAAGTCGTTCCTTCTAAAACGTTTCAGAAAAACAGTTATAGTGAAAATCCGAAGGTGTCTCAGATGTACCAGTGAAACCCCAAGACCTTGAGCTCTGATACCATATGTGAAGAACCAAATATCAATATAGCATAGAAAAACCTCAGAAAAAGTACTCACCGCCTTGAAAAAGAGACAATTTCAGATAATAAGCCTCTTCGAGGGGGCAACCTCCTTTTACCCCACTTAAATTTTCAAGTACAAGATGATTCCAAATGAAAATGTCTCCTTGGTATATATAGGAGTCTAGGAGGTATAATTACAACTAATGGAATAAAGCTGACATAAATAAAATAACATTACTAATGTAATATGCCCCAATTAAGGGGTAATGAGCCAATATTAGGGCTTAACATCAATCATGTATAGACTTGAACCATATCATCAATGAAGTGTTTCAAAGAATCCAAGGATGTACCTCATGCATATGTCATCATACATCAAGTGCATACCTTAACCATACATCTACATCTCAAAGTTGAACTATAACAGTCATATCACAACAAGATACAAGAATATACCTCTATCAACCATATAGCCAAGATGTTCTTCAATCATATGCCAAGCTAACCATAGCTCAAGAATGTATAATACCATAACCAAATACAACAAGAAAATAAACATATGAGTACCTATGTAGTTGTTCTGATACATAGTATATCTGACCTATAGTCTTACTTATGACCTTAGGAACATGGTACTATCATTGTCCCCAAATCTTTCTTTTCCTCACGAGAGTAAGACATCATATCACGTGGGGCCTTGCATGACGAGCCCTAAGCAACTCGCGAGGATTCCTTGTGGGACACTAGTGGTATAACCCGTGACAGTCAACCAAAATATGGTTTCCTCAAACAACTTTTCTCTCCTCTACAACCCCTAAACTCTTGTAATATCCCCAAAAATAGATAATTATTAAGTCTAAGTGTTCTTGGGAATAAATTTCTATTTTTGGCAAATTCGAATTTGAAAATTATTTTCCATTTATAGAAAATTCGAATTTTGAATTTGATTATTGTAATTAGTTATTTATGACTGTTGGGCAAGGATTTGATTTTCCCAACTAACTTCTTTTATTGTGACACATGTAAAAGACAAACATTTTTATAAAATAAATGTTGGAAGACAAATGGAACAACTAGGTTGAAAACAATTGACCATGACTCCATGAGTGGGGAACAGATTTGAGTTTCCTCATGGCTGATTTTTACAAGTGGTTAATCAAGGATTTGACCATTAGCAGCCCCTAAAAATCAGGGATTTGTAAAGTTGAAAAAATTCCCAAGGAGGGAAGGAAAGACCTAGGCACAAGATGCACATAAATACAACATATGGAGGAGGCAGGACGTTGCTTAGTATGTTGGGGAAAGGAAACTACTGGTTGTTATGAACACTATCTAGTGTGAGGCAAGGGAATTTTTGATATGTGGAAGAGAACTGTAGCAAAGGAGGATCATTTCAATTCACCTTATGGACTCATGGTCAGGCTAGGGGGTGAACGGGGCAAGTAAATTGGATGTTTTGTTCTATAATTGGGTGGAACATGGTTGTTCCATTTGTGTCCCAGCATCAATTTCAGATATGTACCTCTACTTGCATTCTAGTTAATATTATGTTGATTATAATTGTTATAAATGTGATGGATTATGTGATGTTAGTATATATATAAATGATTGACTGAATGTATATATATAGATACTCATACGAAAGAAAATGATAGAACTGTTGAATGCATCTATTATCATTAAATGTGGTTATACATCTGTGAACAATAGTATAGACATATCTATGTGTTCACGCAAAAGAAATGATAAAATGGTTATATGTTTTCTATGGGTTATTAAAATATATAATTATATGCATGTGGTTGTGTGTGTGTGTGTGTGTGTGTGTGTGTGTGTGTGTGTGTGTGTGTGTATAAAGAAATTTTCTATCGACCATGGATTTGCATGTATGTATATGGAATTTCGATTCAAATTGTACAAGTGCCATAAAGAACAGATAGAGTGTATAACAATCCACATTTATATTACATATCTCTTCATGTCTATAACCACAAAGAAGTGAGTTTTCAATAGTCTATAAATACATGCTATAGTATTTGTTATAATAATTGAATCTTGCTCAAATGGTTTTAGCAACCTGTATATTCAATTTAAAGTAAATTATAAATAACCTGTATAGCCATGAAACCATGGTTCAAAATATATTACAGTGGAGTACACTAGGGTAAGGAATCCTTTATCACTGGTAGATAGAATCTAAGAAATTATGTCTAAACGCCAAGATTAGAACTCGAATACCTTTCTAAGCGAGAGGGCTTTCCTTGATTCACTCCCGTCGATTTGTATAAATCTGCAAAGGAGAAAAACGATAGGTTCAGTAAACAGTGCTAAGTAATTTAATGGAAATAAATAATAAACAAAATGAGATAATACTTATCTTGAGTAAGCATAGAAACAATTCTCCACTAACGCTTGGGCGACTATCCGTCCGCGACCAAAGGGGAAAGTGGATCCATAATACAGCTAATGGGTATCCTCGCATAAACAAATCAGGGCCCCATCATTAGTTGATGAAATTTGAGTATAATGTTTCATAAATACAAGATGCAAGCAACGATTTATCAAATCAAGAATTTAAAGATACAAGTCATAAATCATACAGGAATAACGAGAATATGGAAGTTAAAATCACACAGGAATAAAGAGATTATAATAGTGATAAAGGGATTTTACAAGTTGCGAGTTACAAAGTGTTAAATAAATCAAAGGACATTGTTGCGCAACCCAATAGAGGGTAAATCATTGCCTTTGTTTACACATAACTTAAACCATAAATTACAGAGTTAGAATAACTCACATAAAACAAAGTTGTGGATCCTACAAAAGGGTAAAACGATACTTTGTGTATATGTAGAACGTAGGTTCACGATTTTTACAATATTGGGTAAGTACATGAAATGCAAAGGATTTAAGACGAAAATCTCACAGGTTTAATTATGATTTTCACTTGTGGGTAAGTAACCTTTCTTTGCATACACAGAGAAATAGTATTATGATTATGCACACAGTTAAGTCAAGGCAAACATTTACATTTCAAAGGGATTAAGATAGAGTACGAGAAGGGTTCTACCACACTACTCTATGTAAACTGAAGTAATTCATGTTTAGCTACTTAACCATAGAGGGAATTGACGAGGAGAGGTTCGGAAATGAGGTTATTCATGCAGTTATGACATATAAAAATACCAGAGGAATTGACGGATAGAAGGCCAATGTTACAGTATATTTGTATATCAATCCCCGCCTATTAAAAAAACAGAAGGTGAAACTATGAACCGAAAAGGGAAATCACCCAATTCATTCTCTTTTACCAATATCAAATCTAATTTCCAAACAGAATAAGTATTTGTTGCCTATATCTATTTCTGTATGGAGCTCAGAGGTTAAATCATAAAACATAAGATTTACTATTTACTTTACACAAAGAATGTAAATTGTGAAATAACCGCAGAAGGAATGAGTGCCATACTTTCTCATGAATCTACACAATCAATAAAATTTACATAGACCGAATCTATGAATCTCATGGAGGGTCTATCCTATATATATATATATATATATATATATATATATATATATATATATATATATATATATATATGTTTATATATGTGTGTAGAGTTAAATCCCAAAATCCCCAATGTGGTAATGCAAAGCAATGACTTCCTTAAACTGTGCCTTTTGCTTACACGGGATAACTTTATAAATACACCCAGAACACTAAAGATAATGGCTAGGACAAAGTTACGAAACTGTAGGGGTTAACTCTCTAGCACAACGCATAGATTTCTAGATCCCCATAGTCAATAAACAATATTACATGCGTAAGTGAATAATGGTTAAACAACGACTCTTAGTAGAAGTAAGAAAGCGCAAAGGAACACGGAGAAATCATCCAGGAAATATAACTCAAAGCCACGGATGTTAAATATCGCTAACCTTCAAATGAGTTTTTATCTACGAGAGTTACAAAAAAACATGAAGGAAGAAGTTAGGATGTTACCTTGCACAGAGAGGAATTCTGACTGGGGTTCGTCTCCCATATTTGTTACCAGAGTTGAGTTATGTTTCCAAGTTGCTAGACTTACACAAGAATGGAACCACAGTGTATGCACAAAGACCGAATCACACAGGGTATGCACAGAGACAAAATCACATACAGGGTAGAGGAGGTTTTCATGAAGCCAAAGGGAAATAAAGCATGTAGTAAACTCAAACACGAGGAGTAATGTGTGATGGGAATGCACAGTACTATTAAGCCATGTGAAGAACCAGATATGGCGAGCCCACATTGGGCGTCGCTTCCTAAACATTCATTACGATACAAGTTTTCCCTTAAATGTAATAGCCAATGATAAATGCATTACAGACAGATATGACCCCGCCATTAACTCGGCTTCCAAGTGTATTCATTATTGGGATATGACATGAGTCGAGTTGGTTTAACGCTGTTAGGTATAGGTTTAGATGTGGCACCATTTCATAACCAAATGCATTATGGTGTATGATACATCAAGGTCTGTGTTGTCATAACCACCCTATAACAGTCCCTTTGTAACGATAACACCTGTGCGCATAACAACTAGTTTAAGATGTTAACATGTGACCTATAAGGTGGTGGAATGTCTTGTTACAACAATACGATTTTTGGAATAGTGCAGATGTGTAATAGTTCTTATAACCTACGATATATATATATGGGCAAGATATTATATATATATATATATATATATATATATATATATATATATAGTGGTATATGCTAAGAACTCCATGTGTGGGATTATATATGTAGGTAAGTCGCTAAATAGTCGAGCATCCATAGTCGCTAAATAGATACAGTAAGCAATTGCAGACATTATATTTGATAAAACAAACGTTTGAGCAGACTATAAGCTAGTCTATTGACCATAGTTCTTATGCATTGTAACCCTGTGATAAGATGACTTACTTATACAAGATAGCTATCTTGATCACAGTCGTCTAAATTACAAAGAGGTACATGTTTAAGTCCAATAGCGACGACAATTAAAGTTATACTCGAACAAGTAATGAAGAGTCAATGAATTTTAATGCACCTAACATTTTTTTTTTATTTGGTAAATTTGGGGTACATTACATATATGGTATCAAAACTCAAGGTTACAACACTTGGACCTCAGGGCAAGGCCAAATTAGTTTAGTTCATTTTATTTTTGTTAAAAGAAAAAGATAACAAAATATTTGTTGTTACAAACATAATTTATTTTGGTCTTTTGTGATAATGGCAGTACAGAACGAAGAGGAGATCAGAATTAAGAGAATCCTGACCAAGGACCTCCTAAAGAACCTAGACAGAACACCGAACGAAGTTTAGCCACCCAGGTTCTGGAAACAATGAGGAACCTTATCATGGAACTGCAAGTGTTCAAGGATGATAATGAGAAACTGAAAAAGGCACATGAAGACCAGCAAGAAATAAATGAAGTGTTGTTGCGCAACATAGTAACAAAAAAGAATCCAAAATACAATGACAAGGAGGAGGAAGTCAGCGAAAGATCCTCTAAAAATTCTGGTCATAAAACGGAAAATGAGAACAGTTCTTTCTAAGGCACACAAGTGGTAGGAGACAAAACAACCACAAGAAGGAAAAGGAAATAGGTGGATCACCAGGAAGGTGAATTCAAGAAGATCAAACCATCCACCTTTGACGAAAAATCCAAGACGGGTGAAGAGGCTGAAGCATGATTACTAGATATAAATAAATACTTCCAGATTTATAATTATTCTAGTAATATGAAAGTCTAAATGGCCAATTACAACATGAAGGGAAAGGTGAGTATCTAGTGGCAAGACCTAAAATTGGCCAAGGGATTAAAAGAAAAACAAATGGAATGGTCAGATTTCAAGAAATAATTCAAGAAACAATATTTATTAGAAAGTTATTACGAAAGAAAGACTAAGGAATTTTATGAACTAAGGCTCGGACAAATGACCATGGACGATCTAATAAATAAATTTCTTGAATTATTGAGATTTGTGCTATACATCAAGGAAGACAGAGTAAAAATACATCGATTATTAAGTTGTCTGCCACAGTCATACAAGGACAGAATTGAATTCGACAATCCCAAAACTTTAAGCGAAGTGTTTAGAAAGGCCCGAATGTGCTATGATCAGTACAAACAGAGGTATGAAACTCTCAAAGCATGGAAGGATAAGAAACAGGACATAATTAATCAGCAGAAGAAAGGCTTCCAACCAACCCCTTTCCGGAATATGGCAAAGAATTTCCAAAAGAATATTTTCATTTCAACAACCAGAATGCGCAAGGGGGAGGAAGACCAGTTAATTTGGGAGTCAAGAAAGTCGGGGCCAACCCCAGGGAACCATTAAACTTTTGGGAGTGTGGAGAACCTCACTTAAGGACTAACTGTCCATGTTTAACTTCTGTAGCAAGGACCACAATCCATAACCTGCAAGAAGCCTCTACAGTAGGAGATGTGGGAAGAAGCGTGCACAAAATTAATGCAGTTGTAGATGGAAAACAAGTTGATCATCAATCTACTATAGTGGGGGTTGAAGATAAAGTTAATTATAATTGTATTTGTATTCTAATTGACCCAGGAGCTAGTCTGAGTTATGTTACTCCTGGTTTAGTTGAATTAAACAATCTCGAGAAAGTAAAACATGCTAAGTCCTGGTTAGTACAGTTAGCAACAGAGACTAAGAGAAAAGTAACAGATTTCATTTCTGAATGTGAACTCAGTTTAGATGGCCAAAATACAAAGTTAAATATCAATATTTTACCTTTGGGATCTTACGATATAATCATTGGAATGGACTGGTTAGAGAAACATAAAGTAATTTTGAACTGTTACGAAAAGTCACTTACTTACAGAGACAAAACAAACACAATTAGGACAATACAAGATATCAAAAAACCAGTTCCAGTTAGGTAGATTTCAGCCATGTAGTTTAAGAAATGCATGAATAAAGGTTGCCAAATTTATGTTATTCAAGTAACTAATCTGTTAGAAAAAGAAGAGAAACCCAGTCTAGAAGACTTTACAATCCTACATGGGTTTAAAGATGTATTTGTGGATGAAATACCAAAACTACCTCCAAGAAGAGAGATGGATTTCTCTATCGATCTACTACCAGGATCTGCACCGATATCTAAGGCACCCTATAGGATGTGTTTACCCGAATTAACAGAGCTGAAAATTCAGATACAAGAACTGTTGGATAAAGAAGATATCAGACCAAGTGTCTCGCCTTGGGGAGCACTAGTCCTTTTCGTTAAAAAGAAAGATGGAAATTTAAGATTATGTATTGATTATCGACAATTAAACAAGATGACGATTAAGAATAAGTATCCTCTACCCAGAATTAACGACTTGTTTGACCAAGTGGGAGGAGAAAAGATTTTCTCTAAGTTAGATTTAAGGTCTGGTTATCACCAAGTCAGAATAAAGGATGAAGATATAAATAAAACAGCTTTTAGAATGAGATACAGACACTATGATTTTGTTGTAATTCTGTTTGGTATTACTAATGCACCGACAACCTTTATGTGCTTGATGAATAGCATATTCAGTTAATATTTAGATAAATTTGTATTGGTATTTATCGATGACATTTTAGTTTATTAAAAAACGGAAGAAGAACATGAAGAACATCTGAAAATAGTATTGCAGACCTTAAGGAAACACAAGTTGTATGCAAAATTTGACAAAAGTGACTTCTACCAAAGAAGAATACAGTACCTAGGACATGTGATATCCGGAGAAGGTATTGCAGTTGACCCAGAGAAGAGAAGATCTATTATGGAATGGCATATCCCTAACGATGTAGCTGACATCAGATCATTTATGGGACTTATCGGTTACTACCACAGATTTATTGAAGGATTCTCTAAGATTGCATATCCAATCACATCTCTATAGAAAAGGGGAATAAGGTTTAACTGGTCACAAAAATGTCAGGACAACTTTAATAAGCTAAAAGAACTATTAACTACAACACCTATATTAAGGGTAGCAAACCCTGATAAAGAATTTACAGTTTGCGTGGATGCAAGCAAAGAAGGCTAGGGAGGTGTCCTAACTCAAGAGGGGCACGTTATTTTTTACAAATCACGTAAACTAAAAGAACATGAACGAAACTACGTCACACATGACTTGGAATTAGCAGTTGTAATTCATGCACTAAAAATGTGGCAACATTATTTAATGGGAAGGAAATTTATTTTGCTAACCGATAACAGTGGTGTGAAATTCTTATTCAGTCAACCAGATCTTAACTCTAGGCAAGCGAGGTGGCTGACCTTCTTGAGTGAATTTGATTTCAAAGGAAGACACATCAAAGCAAAAGAAAACAAAGTTGTAGATTCCCTAAGCCAAAGGACTAATGGACTTTTTGAGATAAGTATTAGAAAAACAGAAAACGACATTGAGCAAAGTTGTAATGACGAAAAATACATCAAACAGTAGAATATTTACAAGGAAATGCAGAACAAGTGGACAAAATAGATCTGATCTTGGATAAAAATGGACTGCTAAGGTTCAAAAATAGACTGTACATACCAAATTCTGATGATTTAAAGTTAACAATTCTGGATGAATTGCACAAAAAGATATATTCTGGTCATTTAGGATACCAGAAAATGGTAACAGCTTTGAGAAAATTGTTTTATCGGCCTAACATGAAAGGTGAGATAGATGAATACTTATCTAAATGCCTAGATTGTCAGCATGTAAAAGCTGAACACCAGCATCCAGTGGGCCTGCTACAACCTCTACCTATACCAGAATGGAAGTGGGAGATTATCTCGTTGGACTTCATCACAAGTTTGCCTAAAACTCAAAAGCAGAATGATTCAATTATGGTAATGATTGATAAACTTAGCGAATATTCACATTTTATACCTGTGAAATCTACTTATAAAGCAATTAACATCATTGAAATATTTATGAAGTAAATATTTAGATTGCATGGAATTCCTAAAATGGTGATTTCGGATAGAGATGTCAAATTTACGTCAACGTTTTGGAAAGAATTCTTTGCAGGGTTGGATACTAACTTGAATTTCAGCATAAGCTACCATCCATAAACAAATGGGAAAACTGAACGAACGAATCAGATTTTGGAATACATGTTACGAATGTACGTAAGAATGAAACCAACTAAGTGGGAGGAATACCTATATTTAGTGGAATTTGCATACAATAATGTCTATCAGACATCATCTATGACGAGTCCCTTCGAAGCATTGTACGGAAGAAAATGTACAACTCTAATTAGTTGGGATAATCTCGTTGACAAACTTATGATAGGACCAGAAATGCTCCGGGAAATGGAGAGAATGGTAAGAAAGGTACAACAGAATTTAAAAGAGGCACAAGACAAACATAAAAGCTACACATATTTAAAAAGGAGACACCCAAAATTTCAAGTTGGGGACCATGTATATTTGAAATTCAAATCAAGGAGAAGCTCTCTAAAGCTAGGAAATTGTTCAAAGTTAGCACCTCGGTTTTGTGGCCCCTTCAAGATCTTAGCTCGAATTGGACCCGTGGAATATCAACTTGCACTTCCTACAAATTTAAAATTTCATAATGTTTTTCATGTCTATTTACTAAAGAAGTATATTCATGATCCTACTCACATCATTGATTGGAACATGATGCAGGTGGAACCAGAAGTCGAGTTCCAAGTGGAACCCTTGCGCATTCTGGACAGGAAAGAAACATTACTATAGAACAGATCCATCACCCACGTAAAAGTGCAATGGAATCACTTTATTCTTGAGGAGGGCACTTGGGAATTGGAGGAAGATTTGCAGAAATCTTATCCAACCCTATTCCAAGAGAGGAATCAACATTGAGGAAAGTGTTGTAATTAAGGGGGAGAGGATGTAATATCCCCAAAAATAATTAATTATTAAGTCTAAGTGTACTTGGGAATAAATTCCTATTTTTGGCAAATTCGAATTTGGAAATTATTTGTCATTTATGGAAAATACGAATTTGGAATTTGATTATTGTAATTAATTATTTATGATTGTTAGGCAAGGATTTGATTTTCCCAACTAATTTCTTTGATTGTGGCACATGTAAAAGACAAATGCTTTTATAAAATAAATGCTGGAAGACAAATGGAACAACCAAGTTGAAAACAACTGACCATGACTCCATGAGTGGGGAACATATTTGAGTTGCCTCGGGGCTTATTTTTACAAGTGGGAAATGAGGGATTTGACCACTAGCAGCCCCTAAAAATCAGGGATTTGTAAAGCTGTGAAAATTCCCGAGGGAAGGAAATACCTAGGCACAAGATGCACATAAATAAAACATATGGAGGAGGCATGACGTTACTTAGTATGTTGGGGAAAGAAAACTACTTGTTGTTATGAACACTATATAGTGTGAGGCAAGGGAATTTCTAATCCGTGGAAGAGAACTGTAGTAAAGGAGGATCATTTTAATTCACCCTTATGGACTCATGATCAGGATAGGGGGTGAACGGAGCAAGTAAATCGATTGTTTTGTTCTACGGTTAGGTGGAACGTGGTTGTTCCATTTGTGGCCCAGCATCAGTTTCAAATATGTACCTCTACTTGCATTCTGGTTAATATTATGTTGATTATAATTATTAGAAATGTGATGGATTATGTGATGTTAGTATATATATAAATGATTGACTGAATGTATATATATAGATACTCATACGAAAGAAAATGATAGAACTGTTGAATGCTTCTATTATCATTAAATGTGGTTATACATCTGTGAACAATTGTGTAGACATATCTATGTGTTCATGCAAAATAAATGATAAAATGGTTATATCTTTTCTATGGGCTATTAATATATATAGATATATGCATGTGGTTATATAGGCTTATATATATATATATATATATATAGATAGATAAAGAAATTACCCATTGACCACGGATTTGCATGTATGTATATGGAAATTCGATTCAAACTATAAAAGTGCCATAAAGAACAGATAGAAGGTATAGCAATCCACATTTATATTACATATCGCTTCATGTCTATAACCACAAAGCAATGAGTTTTAAATAGTCTACAAATACATGCTATAGTAGCTGTTACAATAATTGAATCTTGCTCAAATGGTTTCAGCAACCTATATATTCAATTTAAAGTAAATTACAAATAACCTGTATATCCATGAAACCATGGCTCAAAATCTATTACAGTGGAGTACCATAGGGTAAGGACTCATTTACCACTGGTAGACATAATCTAAGAAATTATGTTTGAGCACCAAGATCAGAACTCGAATACCTTTCTGAGCGAGAGGGCTTTCCTTGATTTGCTCCCGTCGATTTGTATAAATCTGCAAAGGAGAAAAACGATAGGTTCAGTACATTGTTCTAAGTAATTTAATGGAAATAAATCATAAACAAAATGAGATAATACATAGCTTGAGTCGGCATAGAAATAGTTCACCACTGATGCTTGGGCGACGATCCATCCACGATCAAAGGGGAAAGTGGATCCATAATCCAGCTGATGGGTACCTGTTGACTGGCATATATGACACATCGTTAACTGGGAGAATAGATCCGGACCGAGGTTGTCTAATTAACCCAAGTCGTTTGGTGTGATCTATTCTGGCGAGTTTAATGGATCCGTTAGCCAACTAGGGTCCTAAAATAAACAAAATAAATAAACTACTCTAAAGCTAAAACTATAATAATATATACTTTAATCTAGTTATTTACAAGTATTTTCAGAAATATAAATGTGTGACTATAAACATAATATTTACAAATTGCAAGTTTTTGGTGAATGCCTTGCGAAATCAATGTTTGGTAATTGTTTTCGAAAGTAGATAAAGAAAGCACATATTTTCATTTTATGTTTTATAACCTAAGATCTAAGAACTTAAAAAGATACTAATAAAACATGATTTGAAACAAGTATAGAGTAATGGTCACAACCAATTTAAATTGTCTTGTTTCGCTGATAAATAAACTAATAACAGAAATGAAATGTGAATAAAGCTAATCTGGGACTAGTTTCATATTGTGTTTATGTCTCTATGCGATCCAAACCTCCATCTATCTTGCCTGTGAGAGAAATCTGCGACAGGCTTGTACTAATGTCTCCCGAATAAACTCAAGGTGTTTATTGCTAGCTAGGATATAGGAACAGAGTAAAAAATGTAGATCTAGTGACCTTGTGATTATGAATGATTACAGTAAAAGAAACTTCAATGTGAAACATTCATTGGATACATCAACTAAACATCAAGCATAAATCATGATATTAAAGTTGAAATAACGATCACATATATAATATATGAAAAAGCAAGTTATAGGAAAAATTTTGAAGCACTGAATAAGATGAAACATACCATGCTAATGAGACTAAAGTTGCATAACATATCAATATCACATAATATAAAAGGCAAAACATAAATGGAACAATATGACATTGGTTTAAAACTGAAATGTGAACCACTTGTCCATATAGTTATGAGAATTACATGTCCATAATCTGTTCCAGGAAAAGAGTAAACGGATATGGTAGAGAAAAACCAATCCATATCTACCCTCGCATGTAACGAATTGTTTCAGGATTAACAACAAACTATGCCATCTAGGTTTTACTAGGGATATAGGAATATATTTTACACAACAGTTTATCTTTCGGGATGTCATAAACAGACTCCATGAGACTTCTTCAATTCGGGTGTTTTTGAACCACCTTTCACCCTATGATGGAAGACCTATTGCTTTTCTTACGATCTCCTCGGTCAATTCTAACTGTGTGTCTCCGATTTTAGCCTTGCAACCATCAAAGGTTTGCATGAAGGCTTTTGCCACCTGAATATTTTAACCCTCAAATTTCTTAAGGAATATTTCCCAGCCATGACTTTTTAGGTCCTCAATTGCATCGCCATGAGAAAGTAAGGCCTGGCATCCGTTCGGCTCCAAGCGAATGACATGCGCCATGACAACTATAACTAGGATGCGACAGAGATTAGTCGGAATAGTCTTAGTTTCTAATCGTGTGAGCAGGAAAAGCCAGTCTAAATGGAGAGAGGAGACACGAAAATAACATAGCCTATATGTTACCATCACTCGGATAGTGGGAGTTAAAACCAGAGGGTTCATTGTAATCGTCTACCATCTCTTGTGAGGAATGCCATAACTACATTGTATCAAAACACTATGGAGGAAATGAATAACTCATTAATATGTTAAGCCGACAAGGTGAGGTGAGGACGTGAGTACATCAGGTCTACATTCATTTGTATGACTGTTGGGATGACCATTGAATTCGTGAGAGGACTATCAAAAATATCAAAGGCTCTTCACAAATCGAAAATAAACTATAAAACCATATTAAAACCATAACATCAATAATAGATCACTCAACCATTAGATTTGGATTTCAATTAAATATAGGTGACCTTTAGCAAAGATCTTTCTAAGGCACAAAGAAAAATTATAACACCAAGTTAAGTTTTATGTTTAATTCATGATTACAGTCATGAATTAAACATAAAACAAAAACAACAAACAATAATGCAAACAATAAGAAATTAATAAGGGTAGTTGTTAATCCAGTAATCATTTCAAAACTCTCAAAAATGTTTACAAAATTGAGGTGATGGCAGCTATAGAAAAATGAAATTTCTTCCGATCATTTTAAATATCAAAATCATGTGGGGCTGCCAACAATGACGACGTACTGGATGAAGCATTTATCTCTGCATCATCAGAAAATTCATGTTAGGATGAATCAGAAAGAATGAAAAATTAAGAAATAGTAGACATCAAGTCAAGCATTCCGATCAAAACTCAGAAAATAACATAGTCCAGCGTCAGATGTGTTTTTGTCAAAATGAAATATGCTATCAAGTTTTGATTACGAGGGAGATGATGTTTAGGCAACCAACTCCGATACTATTGATAGGGCCACTGCTGCCAGCAAGCATCCATAGCCTTGGCAGGGATGTCATTTAACCCACTCTAACACCTATATCATGTCCAAGATTCCTCCATCGTGATAAAGAACATCTTTGTTTTTTATCAATTCCAAAAAAGACATACCTGGTAATTTTCTTAAACCCGACATTGCTTCGCTGCCAGTAAGCATGTTCAGTACCCTGGCGAAGTTGTCTTAGTATCATGCATGCATTTACCCGCTTCCAGCAGACATGTTCAGTATCTCAGTGGGTTTACAGACACTTCCCACACCTTGCAGTGCTTTAAACTCTCTGGAATTTATTTACAAATTTACATAAACTTTATGATGTTCAAGAGAGTGGGGTGATGCTGTAAATCTCAGATCCTAGAAACAGAATTTGATCTCATACAATTCATTTTCTCGTTTTCCAACCTTCATCATGATCTGAACACTTAGATTTTTGTTAAGAAACCATCTCGAGGACAAGAATGTATAATTGAGGTGTTTTCCTTAAAAACGGACAGCGTTAAGAGTTTTATTAATGATAATCGTGTCTTCTCGTAATTTTAAAAAGAAACCAGGAACATTATTTCGAACAGAAATTTTCTTCTGTTGATCTGAGTTTTAGCATTTATATCACCGATGCTTTGAAACGTCATCAACTGTTGCTTTTGGATAAGATTTCTAATTTTCCTTCCATAAACGAAATGGTGACTCGGACCTAATTTATTCATAAATAAATAGAAAACAAGCAAAATGAAAAGAACCAAAATAAAAACACATAAAAGATAATTAAACAAAAGATATGTACAGAGGGGTAGATCTGGAATCATCAAGTGAAATGTATTTTGGGAGATTGGCCATTCACTAGGAAAGTGTCTAGATGTCCGTCCAAATTGTGCAGACGGAATGAGTTGGGACCTAATTTTTCAGAAATTACAAATGGTCCCAACCACAGATTATGGAACTTGGTGTGTTCCCCCTTCCCCTCGTGAGCTTTGTCCCACTTAAGAACCAAGTCTCCGACATCGAAATTCCTATTTGAAGAAGAATTCGAATCAAATCAGCTTTTCACAATTTGCTAATGCTGATCCTATTTCTACTTTTCTTGTGCCTTTACTTCCTCCAATTTTAACAAGGCATTAATTCGACTTTCTAGAGGAGGGCACTCCTCTTCTTGAACTTTCTGCGATAATTGCAGAGAAGGAAGTAGAACATGTGGAGGGAGAATTGCTTCTCTTACGTAGACGAGAAAGAAAGGGGAATTACCAACGGAGGCTTTTGGTGTCACCTTATCAGCCCATAGTGCATTGTGCCAGTTCTTATGATTTTTTGAAACTATCCTCTTAATGATCTTGATTAAATTTTTGTTTGTTGATACTGCTAAACCATTTCCTTGAGGGTAGTAGCTGGCAAAATATTTCAGTTTAAGCCCTTTTTCCAAAGAAAAGACATTCATATAAAGGGATGAAAAGTAATAGGCGTTATCAAAAACCAAACATTCGGGAACGTCAAATCGAGTGATGATATGAGAGTTTAGGTAAGATACTGCCTGATTTGTGTTCACTACTTTCAAAGGTACATCCTCGGACCATCTAGTGAAATAATCCATTGCTGTAAGAATATACTTGTGTTGCTGCGAAGAATAAGGGTTGATTGGTCCTATGATGTCACGGCCCCATTGCTGAAATGGAGAATCTACAGTAATAGACTGCAAGGGAAATGTTTACTTTTTCACCCATCCTACAGCCTTTTGGCAGATTATGCATTTATGACACAGTGCATGGGCGTCTTTAAACAAAGTGGGCCAATAGTACCTAGCTCTTACCACTTTGTGAGCAGTGGTATCTCCACCAAAGTGACCACCAACTTCACCTGCATGAAGTTCAGATAGTACTTTCTCTGATTCTTCCTTTTCTAAACAATGCATAAGAACACCATCAAATTTCTTTCGAAATAAAACATCATTTATTAACTGGAAAGATGTTGATTTTAACCTTAGTTCTCTTCTATTTTTAGGATCAATATAGCGAGGAGTGGATCCATGCGTCAAATAAAATTTAATATTCTCATACCAAGAATTGGCAGCAACTTGTGCACAGTTGATTTGTTTGTCGTTGTGTTGATTTACAATTAAGGTGTTAATTTGACTTTCTTGCCCTTCAACTAAATCCACCACTAGTTTACATAGGCCTTGACCTCTAACGATTTGTGCAGGGTTTGTTTTGAGGTCATATTCTTGTAATGACGTCATCCAGTTTGCCCTTTTTTCACCCAGTTCTTTTTGTACTAACAGGTTTCTTACAGCTGGGTAAGGAACGATAACCTTGATTCTGGATTTCAGTAGGTACAACCAGAAGTGTTTTACTTCTTTAAAAACAACATATGCATGTTGATCTACTATTGGGTAATTAAGCTCTTCTCCTTTGAAAGATAAAATCATGAAGGCAATGGGTATCTCATTGCTTTCAGTGTTTTTCTGTGTTAACACAACAACATAAGATCGGTCAGAAGAAAAGGTGTAAAGAGTGAAATCCTGAGAAAAATCGGGACTCATCAAGGAAGGAGCTTCTACTATTGATTTTCTAATGGAGTCAAAAGCTTGATGTTCTTACAGGCCCCAACGGTACAGAACTTTCTTTTTAATTAAATTTTGTAATGGTCTTACCATTTCCGAGAAACTTGGGACAAACCTTCTGACGAAATTAATCTTACCCAAAAAGGACTGCATGGCCTTTTTGGAAGAGGGAGGGGAGAGTTTGGCAATAGCTTGGGTACTTTTAGGGTCAATAATCATTCTGTCCTTAGACACTATAAACCCAAGTAGTTTACCTTGCTCTACTGCAAAGACTGATTTCTTAGGGTTGAGATATATACTGAACTTTCGGCATCGTTCTAGAACAACCCTGAGGTGAGACAAGTGATCTTTCTTGTTTTTAGAGAAGACGGTGACATCATCAAGATAGACCACAATTGATTGGTTTATGAAGCCACAGAAAGCAATGTCCATTGCTCTCTGAAAAGTAGCACCGACATTTATCAGTCCAAAAGGCATTTTCATGTAGGCATAAGTGCCCCATTGGGTGCGAAAGGTGGTTTTAAGATGATATGAGGGAGACATGAGGACCTGGTTGTATCCTGAAAATCCATTTAGCAGAGATAGTCTTTCAGAACCAGATACCTATTGTAGAATTTGTTGCATTGGAGGAACAGGGTAGTTATCTTTATCGGATGCTCGGTTCAGGTTCCCAAAATCGACACAAAGTTGAATTTCACCACTTTTCTTCCTTACAAGGACTAGATTAGACACCCATTGCATGTCTCTTATCGGGAAAATTATATTTGCAGTTAGTAATGTATTCAGCTATTTTTTAACAATGGGCTCCAATTTAGGGTTCATCTTCCTTAATTTCTACTGAAAAGGCCGAGTCTGGGGTTTCATGGGGATGACATGTTATATGATATTAGGGTCAAATGTTTTCGAATCATCGTATGTCCAGGAAAAAACACCTTTAAATTATTTAAACAATTTTATAAAATCATATCATTCTTGCTCGGAGCATCCTGTTCCCAGATTGATATTTTGAGGATTTTCCTTTGTTCCTAAATTAACCGTCTCATAAATCAAAGAAGAACTGTTCGTTTTACAATTAATTGACCCTCTAAATTTATCATGCAAGTCATAAAACTTATGTAGTCTTACAACAGATCTAGGGATAGATTTTACTAGATCAGATGTTGATTCAGGAGATCTAGGATCTGATATTACCGTGAAGTTTCGGAGGTTCTCATCATGAGTGCCTTCATCAATGACTGAACCTTGGAAGGTGTCTTCCATATGTAGGAAGTTGATGATTTGTTGGTCATCATCGAACACTCTCCAATTGGTGATGTTATCCAGGATCGACGTCCTAAACAACAATTCAATCGAAAACGCATTAGGAGAAAGGCCTTCTACGGGAAATAGTTTAGAAGCAAAATTGGCCAATAAATCAGCCTCTGAATTGCTTAGTCTAGGAATGGAATTTATGTTAAATGATGAAAATTTTTGCATCAAACTCCATACCTCAGTTTGGTAGCTTTTCAGATGTGGTGATAAGAAATGTATGGAGTTTCTTACCTACCTAACCACGATTTATGAATCACCAAATACCATTAAATTTTGCATGTCCATATCCAAAGCTTTTCTAAGTCCTTGTAGAAGTGCTTCGTACTCAGCGATGTTATTAGTGTGCTCAAACTCTAACCGACAAGCAATAAAAGTCTTATTACTTGCAGGATTGATGAGTACACAACCTACACCTGCTCCTTCTTTGGATTTGGATCCATCAAAGTACAATGACCATATTTGGGCTTCGTCAGCGATGCTCGGCATACTTGGAAAAGTTGATGTCTGAGTATAGGTCGTAACTTCTAATTGTTGCCTAGGATCAGTAACAGAAGAAATTGCAGTCATGAAATTACCAAAGAAGGTATTCATTCCCTGTGTTTCAAATGACTTTGCCGATGTAACGAAAGGTTCATTTGTATCATTTAGATCTGTTACAGTATGCTTCAGATAACATTCTCTGTTTATCTTGATTCTATCTGGATGTCCATTTTTCGGCAGCCACAAATGAGACCAATCTATAGCAAAGTAACCATGTAGTTGCTCGGACCTTTCCCTGCTTAAAAAAAAACTATAGACTTCAGGGATATCCACAACGATAATGTCAATTATCTAATGAACCTTAGGATTGGAAGATAATCTAACCAGGACATTCTTTATCTCACCAATTACCTTAATGTTTGTTCGATCAAGATGAATGATTTTGAGATCAAAAGGTTTAACTTCTACGCTAATTTTTTGACAAACAGATAAAGGCATCATGTTTGATGATGCACCGGAATCGACCATGCAGTTATGTACATTCCTATTGAAAATTTCAAAGGTTAATAAAAAGGGCGAGACATTTTTCCGAGTATTAACAACAGAACTCTGTTGACTTTTAGCTATTGTTCCTGAAACAGTTTATCTACATTTGCTACAGTTTTTTCATCTAAATCCATTTTATCTAGAAGTTCAAGTGTCGTTTTAGTTGGGATCTTTTGGGCTGTTTTTGAACCAATTTCTGCATTTTTCTTGCTGCTAGGATCGTTGTTTTTACTGTTTTCAGCGATACTTTGAAGCATTTTCTACAAAATAAGGGGAAATTTCAGTAGCTTAAAAACATAAATATTAGCCCTCAGTTTTTTTAGATCTTCAATTAAATCATATTGTAGAGCAGGGGCTGCTAAACTTTTTTTAATTTCATCTTTCTTTGACTGTTTTGGGAACACATTATTACTCAGTTCAGAAGAAGGTTTGTTTTGTGTTTTTATTCTTGTATTGTAGGGGTGAACAGTTTCAAATTATGCTTAGAAGATACTGTCCAAGAACCGATCAAAGATGTTGGGAGATGATTCCTCCTCTTCTGGTACTTCTTCCTCAACTACGTCTTCTTAACTTTCAGGAGGGATAGAAGCAGAATTATCACGTGCTTCTAATATGGTTTGCAAAGCGTACTGCAAGCTTTCAAAATTTAGGCCTTCAGTGGTTGGGTTTGGTTGGTTGGGAGGAAAAGGCTTTCTGAAAGGAGGTTTAAAACTTCATTTGCTTGTGGATGCCTCCTCGGTTGATTTCCTCAAGTCAACGACCTCGTTCGACAGTTTTTGGAAAGCTTTCTGCAAGCTTTCTAAGTCTAAAATTTCTGGTTGATTTTTAGTTCGAGGAGGCCTACCAAGGATTTCTATTTTCTTTTTAGAGGATGAAGTTGTTTCAGCTTCACTATTGAGATTGTATTTTAAGCTTAATATATTCTTTTCAATTTGGCTTGCTTCCTCAAAGGATTCTAACAGCGTGTTCTTTTTAGACCTTTTGACCCAAATTTCTATGTTATTATGCAGAGCCTTAGTGTAATATGCGACAATTAGGCTTTCAGCGGTCATTGAATCTGCAGGGATTTTATTTTTTAACGTAAAAAATATTTGGTTAAAATCTTTCACTTTTTCCTTGGGATTCATTTTTAGGCTGGAGAGTTTCATAACTAAGACTTTAGGAGATTTATCATCTCCAAATTTTTCGAAAAAACAAGTTTCAAACTTGTCCCAAGATGCGATGGTTTTGGGATGTTGAGCGAAATACCATGTGGAGGCATTTCCCTCAAAAGTATAAGGGAATAATCGGCATACTACATCCACATGTTCAACACCCCGGAGTCTAATGGCCAACATAAATTTTTTGATGTGGTCTTCAACAGATTGTTTGGAATCTAGATCATATTTGGGTAACCATTTCTCTGAGTGTTTTGGTAATGGGTGTTGAGGTCCGAGTACAACCACGACATCTTGATCGAGCCAAGGTCTGGTGGGTTGTTTTGGTTTGCCATGGGAATTAGTGGTGTTGAAGGTTGTGATGGTCCTGGTGAGGAACAGCCTTCGTCTGAAGACTCTCCTCCTGAAGACAATGGATATGACTCAGGTGGGGAAGGTGGAATACCAGATCCTCCGACTCCAAGGATAGGTGTTTCGGTACGATTGGTAATACATTCACCTAACGGGTTTTGGAGCAAACCAATGCCTTGAAGTTGTTCTCGGATATCCGAGAAATCTAGGGGTTGATTAAGTGGCCTACCAGGTTTTCTGATACGGGCTAAGGAACTATGTGTTCTTATGAGTGACTGACGAACAATTTCTTGGACGTCGACCCCTTGAGGAACTGGTGTCACTGGTTCAACGAGAATCTCAGGGTTATCATTTGAGGTAGTTGTTGTTTCAAGTGTAGCATTGTTTTCTGAGTGACTACACATTACAACAGGGGAGCGAGTGTGTGGGGGAGGAGTCTTACGACCTCCATGTGCCATCAATTGAAGTTAGACCCTCCTTCTAGCGCCATTTGTTGACTGACATATATGACACACCGTCAACTGGGAGAATAGATCTAGACTGGTGTTGTCTAATTAACCCAAGATGTTTGGTGTGATATTCTGACGGTTTTAACGGCTATGTTAGCCAACTAGGGTCCTAAAATAAAGAAAATAAATAAACTACTCTAAAGCTAAAACTATAATACTACATACTTTAATATAGTTATTTACAAGTATTTTCAGAAATATAAATGTGTGACTATAAACAAAGTATTTACAAATTGCAAGTTTTTGGTGAATGCCTTGTGAAATCAATGTTTGGTAATTATTTTCAAAAGTAGATAAAGAAAGCACTATTTTTATATTTTCTGTTTTATAATCTAAGATCTAAGAACTTAAAAAATACTAATAAAACATGATTTGAAACAAGGATAGAGTAATGGTCACAGTCAATTTAAACTGTCTTGTTTCACTGATAAATAAACTAATAACATAAAATAAATGCGAATAAAGCTAACCTCGGATTAGTTTCATACAGTTTCTATGTCTCTGTGCAATCCAAACCTCCAGCTATCTCACCTGTGAGAGAAATCTGTGACAAGCTTGTACTAATGTCTCCCGAACAAACTCAAGGTGTTTATTGCCAACTAGGATATAGGAACATAGTAAAAAATGTAGATCCAGTGACCCTGTGATTATGAATGATTACAGTAAAAGAAACTTCAATGTGAAACATTCATTGGATACATCAACTAAACGTCAAGCATAAATCATGATATTAAAGTTGAAATAACGATCACATATATAATATATGAAACAACAAGTTATAGACAAAATTTTGAAGCACTGAATAAGATGAAACATCGCATGCTAATGAGACTAAAGCTACATAACATATCAATATCTCATAATATAAAAGGAAAAACATAAATGGAACAATATCACACCGGTCTAAAGCCGAAATGTGAACCACTTGTCCATATAGTTCTGAGAATTACATGTCCATAATTTGTTCCAGGAAAATATGTCTTTCACTAACAAAGTGAACAGTATTTAAAGTAACCTGAGATCACATACTCATATCTCACAGGATAGATATAGATCTCCCAAAATCAAGCAATATTACAAAAATAATGGATTGGAAACCACTTATAACAAAGTTGGTTTATCCAAAAATAAATCAAAGTTTTTCTAAGACATAAGGAAAAAGAAACTACTAATCATTATAATTGAAAATATTTACTCCAAATGATCAGCAGCGGAATCTCCCATTTCTTGAGAAAAGAAAAAACAGTGCGATAAATTAGAACAAACAATTACTAATAACTAAATTTTTAATTAAAAGAGACTTGGCTAAAGAATCAAAGATTATGTAGTCGATCTCAATTTTAGTAAATGAAATCAAAACTACAAATCTACTTATTCCAAATTAGATAACAGAAATAAACTGAACGGAAAATAAAATTGTTTACCATTAAAAGTTAACTAAAGAGGGGTGATGCAGGAGAATCGCTACAAGCCAACTATGTGCCATCCAGCCAACACATTAAAGCGCACATTCAATGGAAGGAGAGAGGCGCAGCCCTCTCGTTTTTCAAATTTTGAAAAACTTTATTAAATGTTGTAAGGCTGGTAAAGCCAAAAGCCATGCATGTGCGTAGGCTTTAGATAAAGTTTTCCTGAAATGGTTGTAAGGCTGAGATCTAGATCTGATTTGGACTAGACAGCCATTCAATGTAATTGAATGTAAATAAATGAGAGTTGGAGAGATGGAGGGAAGAGCTCGAAGAGCCCCTCTTTGTAAAAACATCTTCTTTCTATCTAGATTGGGTAGGAAGAGTAGAACAGAGAATAGGTTAGATATTAGAGGAAGTTGTGACTCTGTTGCAGTCCAAGCTCACATTGTAAAGAGGCATTTCATATTAATACAATCAGAGCAGTTTTTCCTGCATGTTATTATGTGTTTGTTGATGAATGTCTTTATGCGTTTATGATATGTTGTAGATGTGTGTTAGTTTGCATTTGCAGGCTACAGATAAAATTCGTTGTCTGTTGGGTTCTTTGATTCCAGGTCTAGTTCTTTGTGGCTTCATGCAAGAGGTTGCATGATAGAACACTGCGAGTTTTGTAAGCCAGTGCATAGAGTGCACTTTTGAATTCTGTGGAATTTGGACAGAGTTGTGTCAGGAGGGCGCACTAGAGGAAGTATTAGACCCAGGGAGAAACCTCAAGTCTGTTAAACACCTTGGAGGTAAGACTATGCAGAGGAAGGCACAGAGATAACAGAATCACTAAGGGTTTTGTGGAAGCTCTGCTAGGAGGGCATTGAGCAAGTGCATACACTGCACAGAATAACTCTATTCTGAGTTCGGAGGAAGGAGAAGTGTTGATGAGGAAGACACTCACAGAGTCAATAAATACTCTGTCGGTTCAATAAGGAGTGCTTGAATGGGAGGCTGCCAAGAGGGCACCAATCTCCAATTGAAGAAGAAGGCAAGGGTCAAATCCCTTAGAGGTTCGAGCAGGAAAAGCTCAGGATGGATAGCATAGTTGTGTGCAGGGACCTTGTAAGGAGTATAGAGGTCATGAAACCTTTTGAGATTTCAGAGTGAAAAAAGCTCAGGAGGGCATATTTTTCAATAACGCAGGTGAGACTAAAGGTTGTGGACTCGTGGGATAAAGAACAAAGGTTTCATCCTTTGAAGAGTTTGAAATATTCCAAGGCTTGGAGAGAGCACGTGCTCAGGAAGAAGCAAAAGTAGTTGTTGGATTGGTACTGAGAGAAGAAGATATGGACTATTGAATCTACGTCCAAGCAGTAGGAGGAGAACACGCAAGGAGGATAGATCTGAACCGTCAGATCTAGCACCAATACTCGACAACCATTGGATCAAGGACACGTGCATGGGGTTTAATCCCTGGGAAGCCACAGATAAGAGTAGAACGGACGGTCAAAATTCTCTATGGAGAACTCGTGAAATCACGAGAATCGTAGGATTGACCATTGATCACAGATAGATCTTGACCTCAGTCCATTTCACGAATTTGGGTATCACGAGCTGGGAGGCAAAGTTCTTTGCGCTACAAAACCCCAAATCACGAAATCGCGATTCAACTTGAACCGTTGATCGAGGAGAAAAGAGAGCCGTGAGATTTGGTGCCTCGCTACATCATGTATCGAGGTTTTGGAGGGTCAAGGAGTTGCACCTTGATCGCTAAAGTTGCGAAGTGCCGAGCACTGAGGGCTCGTGCTAACATGTGTCACATCCGTTAGGTGGGGATCGCGTGGTTGACAAGTGGCGTAGCAACAAGCGCCCAGAGAAAGGTGGAAGCGGGTGACAGGTGGTGGACACACATCGCCTGGGAAGGGGTCAACCCATCGCTGACTTATCGTGCTTTGGGGTTTTGCAAAGGAGGAGAAAGAGGGCTCAACACTCCAACTCACGAAGTTGCGAGTTGTGAAGGGTGCTAGAGTTAGGCCCTAGCCAGCGGTCTCTTGTAGAGGCGCTAGTGGAGGAAGGAACCATATACGTATCGCATCTCGGGTATCAGAGGATTGGAGTGCAAGAAGAGTCGAGGGTCTTCAAATCACCAAATCGCGAAGTCGCAAGTCGTGAAAGGCGCTTGCGCTAAGGTCAAGTTGTGGTCACATGGAGATGTAAGGCTCACGCCTGGTGTCAAGTTGCGTAGGGTGGGTTTTCATGGAGGACCTATGGATTGTGTGATTTTAGGTTCCAATAGGGATCCGAGGGAGTCGCTTCAGCTCGAGGAGAATTTAGAACGATCCTGTGAAAATCTCGAACAGAGGGTTAGGGGTCTGCATCAGTTGTGGTATCAGAGCTTGATTTTGTCTGTATATTACAGGCAGAGGGAGCCAAGGGAAAAGGAAGACATAGTGTTGAAGCTCTGTGATGATTGTTGCAAGGTGCATAGCAGTCAGGAGGACTGTAGAAAAGGCTGGAAGCACTCATGGTTGCAGAGTGACAGAAACAAGTTTGCTAAGAGGGCAGATAGGAACAGGAAGATGGCTACTGAAGATCGTGGACAGAGTGGAAAGAAGAACCGCCAGTAGCAGAGAAAAGATGAAATGGATAAAGAACTCGTTGAGGTGAGGGCGAGGATGGAAGAGATTGCACTGTGGGTGCAGTAGAACGCGAAGACACATTGGTTGTATGAATGGCCTCTGAGGAGGAAAGCAAAGTGACCAGTCAATAAATTGTTCACCAAAGGATAGCGAAGGTTGTTAATAGGATGGATGAGGTATGTTGAACGCCTCAGAGGTGAATAGGAAATGGTTCACATCTGTGAATCATAAGCTGGGAGAAATATCAGTAATTATGAGGAGGAAATATCACTGGAAGATCTCGTGAACTGCTAGGAAGGTAGTAAAGCAATTTCAGGTTGCAATAACAAGAGGTCACAGGATGATCTCAAGGACTGCCATGAGTGCAGAACAGAAAATTCAGGTTGTCAGGAGGGAAATGAGATGAGATCGCGAGAGGATATCATAGACTGCCAGAAGGGCAAAGAGGAAATCCCATATTGCTAGGTGGGCAAGGGAGAGCAGTTGAGACTCTCTGAAAGTCTCATGAACTCAGGGATGAGTTCGGATCAGTGAGAGGAGATGATAGAGAAGATGAGCTCAGAGGTGAATTCATATCAGCGAGGAGAGATGATGGAGAAGGAAGATCAGAAATGCCTTCTAGTCATTGGGGGAATATAGGTATTCCTGCCACATCGCCCAGCTGAGGCGAGAAATTGTATGGTTGATACAGCAACAGTAGAAGGACAACCAGCTATGATTGTCAAAGAAGAAGAAGAAATGGGACAAACATCATAACCTGACCCAGCTGAGCTCGAAATTTTCAGTCAAGAGGCTGAACAGGGGATAACTACAACACTGGAAGTTGTAGCAGAAGAAGAGCATGCAGATAAGATGCTCACTCCATGGGAGATGGAGTTGGAGATGCTGGAGGATTGGTTGAACCATCCATAGCCAATATATGACTGCCATGAGCAAACAGTCATGCATATGTTAGCAGAGGATCATTTTGAGGAATCGCTCAGAAATTTCATCCAGGGAGCTGAACAGATGATGATGACTGTAATGCCGAGGCATGCAGCAGCAGATGAAGGGAAATTCCATTCTGAGGAGAAGCTGGAGGAAGCTAGAACTCATCCAGCACAAGGAGAACTAGCAGAAGCAAAGCTGTCAGAGAAGGAAGCTAAGAAGCAGCTCAGTGATAGGATTGTAGAATTGGAGTCTACAGTAGAGTGCCAACTCAATGCCACAAGAGAAGGTAAAGACAACATGGGAGATAGAACAGATCTGCCCACTAAGGAGAACGAAGAATTGCAGCAAGGTGGACTGCATACAAAGAGCCAACCATTGGAGTAGTTGGACAAGGTAATTGAAGAAATCGGGAAACTAATGATCAGATCAGCAGAAGCGGTCAGCAAAGGGAAGTTGAGCAGAGCAGAACCTGCCATAGCAGTAGGGCAGCAGATGTAACAGCAACAACGAAGCAGTATAGCAAATGGACAGCTCCAGAGAACTGTTTGGGATCCAGGTGGATTTCAACAGTGGTGTTGGGAAGCTCATGAGCAGGAGCTCATGATTTTTGCATCTAAGGAGTATGATGCAGGAGCATCACTCCAAGCCAGCTACGTTCCATCCAGCCAGCACATCAAAGCATGCATTCAATGAAAGGAGAGAGGCGCAGCCCTCTCGATTTTCAAATCTTGAAAAACTGTATTAAATGTTGTAAGGCTGGTAAAGCCAAAAAACATGCATGTGCGTAGGCTTTAGATAAAGTTTTCCTTCAATGGTTGTAAGGCTAAGATCTAGATATGATTCGGACTAGACAGCCTTTCAATGTAATTGAATGTAAATTAATGAGAGTTGGTGATATGGAGGGAAGAGCTCGAGGAGCCCCTCTTTGTAAAAAGAACTTCTTTGTATCTAGATTGGGTAGGAAGAGTAGAACAAAGAATAGGTTAGAGAGTAGAGGAAGTCCTGACTCTGTTGCAGTCCGAGCTCACATTGTAAAGAGGCATTTCATATTAATACAATCAGAGCAGTTTTTCCTGCGTGTTATTCTGAGTTTGTTGATGAATGTCTTTATGCGTTTATGATATGTTGTAGATGTGTGTTAGTTTGCATCTGCAGGCTACAAACAGAAGTTGTTGTCTATTCACTTCTTTGATTCCAGGTCTAGTTCTTTGTGGCTTCATGCAAGAGGTTACATGACATAACATTGCGGGTTTTGAAAACCAGCGCATAAAGTGCACTTCTGAATTTTGTGGAATTTGGACAGAATTGTGCCAGGAGGGCGCACCAGAGGAAGTATTAGACCCAGGGAGAAACCTCAAGGTTGTTAAACACCTTGGTGGTAAGACTATGCAGAGGAAGGCACAGAGATAACAGAATCATTGAGGGTTTTGTGGAAGCTCTGCCAGGAGGGCATTGAGCAAGTGCATAGAGTGCACAGAAGAACTCTATTCTAAGTTCGGAGAAAGGAGAAGTGTCAAGGAGGAAGACACTCACAGAGTCATTAAATAATATCAGTTTAGTAAGGAGTGCTTGAACGGGAGGCTTCCAATAGGGCACCAATCTCCATTTGAAGGAGAAGGCAAGGGTCGAATCCCTTAGAGGCTCGAGCATGAAAATCTCAGGACAGATAGCACAGTTGTGTGCAAGGACCTTGTAAGGAGTGCATAGGTTGAGAAACCTTTTGAGGTTTCAGAGTGAACAAATCTCAGGAGGGAATATTTTTCAGTAATGCAGGTGAGACTAAAGGTCTTGGACTCATGGGATAAAGAACAAAGGTTTTAGCCTTTGAAGTGTTTGAAATCTTCCAAGGATCAGAGAGAGCGCGTGCTCAGGAAGGAGCAACAGTAGTCGTTGGATCGGTACTGAGAGGAGAAGATCTGGACTGTTGAATCTACATCTAGGTAGCAGGAGGAGAGCGTGCAAGGAGGATAGATCTGAACCGTCAGATCTAGCGCCAATACCCGACAACTGTTGGATCAAGGACACGTGCACAGGGTTTAATCCCTGGGAAGCCGCACATAAGACTAGAACGGACGGTCAGAATTCCTTGTTGAGAACTCACGAAATCACAAGAACCGTAGGATTGACCATCGATCTTAGATAGATCTCGACCGTCAGTCAATTTCGTGAATTTGGGTATCACGAGCTGGGAGGCAGAGTTCTTTGTGCTACAAAACCCCAAATCGCAAAATCACGATACAACCTGAACCGTCAATTGAGGAGAAAAGAGAGTCGTGAGATTTAGCACCTCGCTACATCGTGTATCGGGGTTTCGGAGGGTGAAGGAGTTGCACCTTGATCACTAAAGTCATGAAGTGTCGAGAACCGAGGGCTCGTGCGAACACGTGTCACGTCCCTTAGGTGGGGACCGCATGGTTGACAGGTGGCGTAGCAACAAGTGCCCAGAGAAAGGTGGAAGTGGGTGACAGGTGGTGGACACACATCACCTGGGAAGGGTTCAACCCATCACTGACTTATCATGCTTCGGGGTTTTGCAAAGGAGGAGCATGAGGGTTCAACACTCCAACTCACGAAGTTGTGAGTTGTGAGGGGTTCTAGAGTTAGGCCCTAGCCGGCGGTCGCTTGTAGAGGCGCTAGCGAAGGAAGGAGCCATATCTGTATCGCATCTCAGGTATCGGAGGATTGGAGTGCAAGAAGAGTTGAGGGTCTTCGACTCACCAAATCACGAAGTCGCGAGTTGCGAAAGGTGCTTGCACTAAGGTCGGGTTGCGGTCACATGGAGATGTAAGGCACGCGCCTGCTGTCAAGTTGCGCAGGGCGGGTTTTCATGGATTAAACCCTGTGTATGTGTACTTGATCCAAGGGTTGTCGGGTATTGGTGCTAGATCTGACGGTTCAGATCTATCCTCCTTGCGTGCTCTTCTCCTGTTGCCTGGACATAGATTCAACAGTCTAGATCTTCTCCTCTCAGTACCGATCCAACGACTACTGTTGCTCCTTCCTGAGCATGCGCTCTCTCCAAGCCTTGGAAGATTTCGAATGCTTCAAAGGCTAAAACCTTTGTTCTTTATCCCGTGAGTCCATGACCTTTAGTCTCTTCTGTGTTATTGAAAACTCTGCCCTCCTGAGATTTGTTCACTCTGAAACCTCAAAAGGTTTCTCGACCTCTGCACTCCTTCCAGGGTCCCTGCACACAACTGTGTTATCCATCCTAAGCTTTTCCTACTCAAACCTCTAAGGGATTTAACCCTTGCCTTCTCCTTCAAATGAAGATTGGTGCCCTCTTGACATCCTCCCATTCAAGCACTCCTTACTGAACCAACAGAGTATTTAACGAATCTGTGAGTGTCTTCCTCCTCGACACTTCTCCTTCCTCCGAACTCAGAATAGAGTTCTTCTGTGCACTCTATGCACTTGCTCAATGCCCTCCTGGCAGAGCTTCCACAGAACCCTTAGTGATTCTATTATCTCTGTGCCTTCCTCTACACATTCTTACCTCTAAGGCGTTTAGCAACCTTGAGGTTTCTCCTTGGGTCTAATACTTCCTCTGGTGCTCCCTCCTGGCACAACTCTGTCCAAATTCCACAAAATTCAGAAGTGCACTCTATGCACTGGCTTACAGAACCCGCGATGTTCTATCATGCAACCTCTTGCATGAAGCCACAAAGAACCAGACCTGGAATCAAAGAACCCAATAGACAACGACTTATTTCTGTAACCTGCAAATGCAAACTAACACACATCTACAGCATATCATAAACGCATAAAGACATTCATCAAGAAACACAGAATAACACGCAGGAAAAACTGCTCTGATTGTATTAATATGAAATGCCTCTTTACAATGTGAGCTTGGACTGCAACAGAGTCACGGCTTCCTCTACTCTCTAACCTATTCTCTGTTCTACTCTTCCTACCCAATCTAGATACAAAGAAGATATTTTTACAAAGAGGGTCTCCTCGAGCTCTTCCCTCCATCTCACCAACTCTCATTAATTTACATTTAATTATATTGAATGGTTGTCTAGTCCGAATCAGATCTAGATCTAAGCCTTACAACCATATAAGGAAAACTTTATCGAAAGCCTAAGCACATGCATGGTTTTTGGCTTTACCAGCCTTACAAGATTTAATACAGTTTTTCAAAATTTGAAAAACGAGAGGGTTGCGCCTCTCTCCTTCCATTGAATGCGCACTTTGATGTGCTAGCTAGATGGCACGTAGCTAGCTTGGAGAACTTCTCCTGCATTAAGGGGTCGGAGAGATCAAAGTTTATTATTGCCTTGACACTAGTTGCATTCTTGATGACTATGTTTTTGAATGTCTTGATACGTTTAGTCTTCCTCTAATAAGGGTAGGTTTTAATCCAGTAATCATTTCAATACTCTAAAAAATGTTTACAAAATTGAGGTGATGGAAGCTACAGAAAAATGCAATTTCTTCCAATCATTTTAATATCAAAGTCATGAGGGGCTTCCAATAGTACCCTCGCAGAAATGAATCAAGGCCCCATCATTAGTTGATGAAATATGAGTATAATGTTTCATAAATACAGGATGCAAGCAATGATTTATCACAGCAAGAATTTAAATATACAAGTCATAAATCATACAAGAATAACGAGAATATGCAAGTTATAAATCACACAAGAATAAAGAGATTATATAGGTTATGAATCATAACAATTATAAAGGGATTTTACAAGTTGCAAGTTACATAGTGTTAAATAAATCAAAGGAGCATAGTTGTGCAACCAAACAGAGGGTAAAGCATTTCCTTTGCTTACACAGAACTTAAACCATAATTTACAAAGTTATAATAACTCACATAAAACACAGTCGTGGATCCTACAAAAGGGTAAAACGATACTTTGTGTATACGCAGAACGTAGGTTCACGATTTTTACAATGTTGGGTAAGTACATGAAATGCAAAGGATTTAAGACGAAAATCTCTTAGGGTTAATTATGATTTTCACTTGTGGGTAAGTAACCTTTCTTTGCATACACAGAGAAATAGTATTACAAGTATGCACACAGTTAAGTCAAGGCAAACATTTACATATCAAAAGGATTAAGATAGAGTATGAGAAGGGTTCTTCCACACTACTCTATGTAAACTGAAGTAATTCATGTTTAGCTACTTAACCACAAAGGTAATTGACGAGTAGAGGTTCAGAAATTAGGTTATTCATGTAGTTATGCCATATAAAAATACCAGAGGAATTTATGGATAGAAGGCCAATGTTACGGTATATTTTTATATCAATCCCCGCCTATTAAAAACACAAAAGGTGAAACTATGAATCGAAAACGGAAATCGCCCAATTCATTCTCTTTTACCAATATCGAATGTAATTTCCAAACTGAAGAAGTATTCATTGCCTATGTCTATTTTTGTATGGAGCTCAAAGGTTAAATCATAAAACACAAGATTTACTATTTACTTTACACATAGAATGCGAATTGCAAAATAATCGTAGAAGGAATGAGTGACACACTTTCTCATGAATCTAGAAAGTCAATAAAATTTACACAGACTGAATCTATGAATCTCATATGTATATATATGAGATTCACATATATATGCACATGTGTGTGTGTGTGTGTGTGTGTGTGTGTGTGTGTGTGTGTGTGTGTGTGTGTGTGTGTGCATAGAGTTAAATCCCAAAATCCCCAATGTGGTAATGCAGAGAAATGACTTATTTAAACTATTCCCTTTGCTTATGCATGATCACTTTATAAATACACCTAGAACGATAAAGATAATGGCTAGGGCAGAGTTATGAAACTGCAGGGATTAACTCTCTAGCACAGAGCATAGATTTCAGGATCCCCACAGTCAATAAAAAATATTACATGCGTAAGTGAATAATGGTTAAACAATGCCTCTTAGTAGAATTCAGAAAGCACAAAGGAACACAGAGAAATCATCCAGGAAAGATAACTCAGGGCCACAATGGTGAGATGATAAATATTGCTAACCTTCAAACGACGAGTTTTAATCTATGAGAGTTACATAAAAACATGAAGGAAGAAGTTCAGATGTTACCTTCCGCAGAGAGCAATTCCCACTGGGGTTCATCTCCCATATTCGTTACTAGGGTCGTTTTTCGTCTCCAAGATGCCAGACTTACACAAGAATGGAACCACAGTGTATGCGCAGAGACCGAATCACACAGGGTATATGCAATGACAAAATCACATATAGAGCAAAGAAGGTTTTTGTGAAGCCAAAGGGAAACAAGGAATGGAGTGACCTCGAACGCATTGCCAATGAGCAGTAATGTGTGATGAGAATGCACGGTATTGTTAGGCCATGTGAAGAACCGGATATTGTGAGCCCTTATTGGGTGCAGCTGCCTAAGCGTTCAGTACGATACAAGTTTTCCCTTAAATGTAATAGCCAATTATAAATGCATTGCAGACAGATATGACCTCGCTATTAACTTGGCTTCCAAGTGTATGCATTGTTGGGATATGACATGAGTCAGGTAGGGTTAACGTTGTTAGGTATAGGTTTAGATTTGGCACCATGTTAGAAACAGATGCGTTATGGCGTATGATACGTCAAGGTATGTGTTGTCATAACCACCCTATAACAGTCCCTTTGTAACGATAACACCTGTGCACATAAAAACTATTTTAAGATGTTAAGATATGAGCTATAAGGTGGTGGAATGTCTTGTTACAACAATACGATTTTTGGAATAGTGCAGATGTGTAATAGTTCTTATAATTGTTGGCCCTTCACCAAGTTTTGGGAGATCCTTGGTCAATTTTGACCTATTTTTGGACTTCGACAGCCTGTCGAAGGAGGAGTGCAAGATGAAGCAGAGATCGCAGGATCTCAACCCCTTTTTGGGTCTTTTTTGGGATTTGGGATTATGTAACGGGTATGGGATGTCGGCCCATGGGTTTACCCATGTTTAGGCCTATTTTGTAAAGTATAAATAGATGTTAAGGCAATGTAGTGAATATAGAGATAGAGAGTTACGAATGGCTAAGTGCTAAATCTATGTGATTGAAGGCTTGTTAGTGCTCTGTACATACTGTGTGATACTTGTAGAGCTATGTGCAAGTCCTTGTAAGAGGCTGTGGAAGGTTGCGTGCTTATATCTACTTGGGGAAGGAGGATCTAGCGAGCTGCGCAAATATCATGTCCCATGCGGAGTAAGGTTTTGAGGCTCTATGCATGTAACCTATTGAAGAAGCTAATAAAGAAGAAGAGTTGATGGATGTAGCCCCAGGGTGGGGGTGAACCACGTATATGTTGTGTTGCTCTACTTTGTGCAATGTGTTGATGTGTTTATGTCTTTACTTTCTAAGTGCTTTGATATAGATAGATAGATCTATTTTTGCTTTGTGCTAATGATGTATATGGATGTTAGATCTGACTTGTATGAATGTGCTTAGTGCCTGAATCTATTAGATCTAACCTACTTCTCTATGATAAGTGTTTTGATACATTAGATCTGGATGAATGATGTGATTCTTTGTTTTATCTGCGAAGTAGATAGTGGTTGAATATTGATGAACTGTCGGTGTTAAGTTCTCTGCTAAGTATTACAGTCACGGATTTGTGTCCTAGATAAGGTTGAAGACACCTGAGTCCTGCAACCACCCCTACCTCTACCTTGGGTGAGACTTCATCTTCTTCGCAGGTGTTTCCGAAAGGGCTGATAGTTAGGATTTTGTTGGTGCGTTCTTGTAGCGTTGAACCCTAGGTCTGCCCCTGTGCCAACAAATGGTTCTGTTGCCGGGACTGAAACTGTGATTGCTGAGAACTAAGGAAGAAGAAGCTTTGTGCAAAAAATGTCCTAAAACTATGAAATCTCTGTGCGTAGATCTGTCGCTCTAGTGCGCAATTCTCTACTTAGTTTAAGAAGCTTTGTGCTGAAGAAAAGAAGTTTGATCAGAAGAAAAGAGGTAAGATCTAAAAGATTTGTGCTCTGAGAAAGGTAAAAGTGAGAATTCTTGACTAAAAGAGGTAAGATCTGAAAGCTTTGTGCTCTGAGAAAGGTAAAAGTGATAATTCTTGACTAAAAGAGGTAATATCTGCAAGCTATGTGCTCTGATAAAGGTAAGAATAGTGAAAAGTTCTAGATCTGAAAGCTTTGTGCTCTGTAGAAGTAAGATAAGTGGGCATTTTTGTTTCTAAAGTATGGATCTAGGTATGTTTGATAGATTATGTCCTAGCTTGAAAACTAGGGCACTAATAGATGAAATAAGGTTTGATATGCGTAGATCTAATAAGAATAGTGAAAGGTATGTTATACTTATGCATAGAAAGAATGTTTGGACTAACAAGTGGATGCGGGATCCTAGAAATAAATGTTTTCAGGTTAGCTACCATGATTATAGCGTGCAGTACAGGAAAGGTTAGGGATCATTTAAAAGAAAGAGAGAATTAACCCTCTGTTACAGTTGCAGAAGATCGGAACATCTTGCTAAGGAATGCCCTGGAAGAAGACCTAGTTGTCTTTGTTGCAAAGCTATGAACCATGAAGTATTGGATTTCCCTAGAATGATTCCTAATCTTGAAGGAATGAACATGAGACAAGAAAACCCTAAGGAAAATCTAGAAATGGTAGAACCCTAGAAAGAATCAGAGAAAGTGTTTCTACAGAGAAAAGAAACCCTGAATGACCATCGACATGTCAGTTTATCAAAAATATTCAAAGAAAAAGAATGCCTTGAAGCAAGAATGGGAGACTTCGACATTGATTGTGTTCTAGATGAGGAAACACAAGTGAATATCATGACAGAAAGAACTTGAGAACTTTTAGGGAAACCTGCTATGACTCCTTCATTGGGAGGAATAGGTCTATTTAGAGGAAAGTTGATAAACCTATGTGGAAAGATCACCCAAATATCTATAAAGGCCAATGGAACTTCGACAGAGGAAAATTTTGAAATTATTAAATTTATTGAGAATAGCGCCCCATTTACCATGGTACTAGGAAAGCCTCGGATTGAAAGAAATCAGACCAGAAGGCAAGAACAAAAAGAAGTTTTAGCGCAAAAGAAGCAAGAGTTAAAAGATTTCATGACTAGAAGGATCACACACTTAATTGAAGAACAGATCAAAGCTATTTAAAATCAAAGACCCGAATGTCGAAGTTGCAAGAACACTCGAAGACCCATAGAATATTGAAGTACCTATTCCAAATAAAGAAGAAGTATCACCCTCAACTCATAGGAAATCATCTCAACAACGCGAAGTAAATCCGCCAAAAGAAGATAAGAATCAGACTGGAAAAAGGCATACCGAGACAAAGCTTACTAGAAAGAAAGCTAGAAAACTAAGTAAGAAGAGAGCTAAGATCAACAAGTTACAGAAGGTTCCAAAGGGAACTTCGCAGAAGGAAAATCTGCAAAATTAGAGCTTCGTCGGGATAACAGAGCAGTGTCACATGGCACTTCGCCATGGAAAAGCAATATAGTCATTGGGACCAATATAACCATTCATCCGACCCCCCAAACGGGTAGAAAGGGATTATGGTTCGCCACCAGACCGTTGGACCGTGCGATAACGAACAGAACAGAGTTAATGAAGGCTTCTTAACCATTGCAAGCAATATGTTGCCAAGTTATCTATTTATCTCATCACGCCATGCACCGAGAAAACTTTTGCTAATCATGAATTTGAGCCCGCAGAGTTGTTGATTTTATATAGTGATCATTGCGCTATTGCCTTCTATCCTATTGCAATATCTAAGTTACTCCTCGAACCCAAAGATTTCCAACACCGAGCATGTATGTCGGATGAGTTCATCGCTGTAGAGAGACTTATCGAAGAAGTTCTGATCAACCTCATGACTGAACGAGTCATGTCGGTGTCTACAAGTGTACAAGCATCATCGATGAGAGGATTGCAAGCCTCTTCGTCGACTACTCGTGGATCGAGGCCATCCCAACCATTAGTAGAGAAGAGAACCAAGCATAAAGATGACCTAGCAAATGCGAAGTTGATTCCATCCATATTTCTTGATTACATCCCGCCTCTGGCTAGCGCGGTGAATCATGATAGTGTGCCAAGAGAATTCGAGTACACTATGGTCAATGCGTACCTCCCCAAGGGGATACGCGCAGTTCAATCAGAGCAGGACAAGATCACAGCATTTAAGTTCAGAAACTTCAACCTCGAATATCGAAATATCTATGGTATGCTCGCCCCATACAAGTACCTAACTAGAACTAAAGGGAAGAACTCGAATATCATCCCTCAGTCGTGGACGATGAACCTCACGCAATCCACCCTACCGACTGTCATGAAGATCCCACACTTCGGAAGACACCAGGAAGTCAACGACTGTGTCAAGCTACTACTATCGTGTTACCATGGCGGCTTATTATGGCTAGACCTTCGCATTACAATTGATCCAACGTTGATCCACAGGATCACAGGACTAAGTATGCAAGGACCTGACCCGCAGGACTTTTATCCAAGAAAAGTCGCAGATCATGCACTTGCACAGAATATCAAGGATACATATGGCGACGTTTAGAAGGGTGTTGATGCAATTATTTGCATAATATATTATCAAACATAAATTATCAACCGAGATTCGTAATCAGTAGAGTTGATGCACTATATGTGTCGATAACAGATAGGTTCCTATGTTTGTTTAGTATAGATAAGAAAATCATTTAGAAACCAACACACTCTTAAAAATAGCAATCTTCACACGACTCGAAAGCTGGAAAGCAAAACTCATAAACAAGCAAAAGCTCTTGCTCAGGTGATGGACATGTTCATTGATGGCTCATGAAAAGAAAAAATGAACTTTGATTATATCTCCTAGAGCAACTAAACTAACAAGTGGAATGCTCCATTAAAGCTCATGTATGGTGAAATATGGAGATCCAACTGTTCCTGCATTACCACACTTTGCAACACACATGAAATCAAGAAAAATGACATGAAATCAAAATAACAGGTTCATGAAATGAAAATCTACACCAACAATTTACAATAAGCTTACCAAGCTGGATCGGTGGCCCTTGTCGATGCTAACATGGAATCTTTAGATCAACAGATGATAACTTCGAAGAAAGACAAAATCATTGAATCCAAACTTGCATTAATCTTCAACAAGTAGGTTTACAAAAGGAGTCTCTTCATGAATCCAATCTACATCATAACAATTCTCCTCAACAATATATCTCATAACAATTCCCTTAATCTACATGATAATGAATCCTCCTTTCAATCTACATAATAATGATTCTCATCTTTCACATAATATTGATTCTCTCCCTCCTCATGAAGAGAAGGCACTCCCTTTTATACATGAAATATTTGAAAAGGAGATAAACATCTCATAATTACAGATACACTTTTCTCTCAACCCATTTCCCTTTATTACAAAATATAATCCCTTCAAATCCTCAAACATATCTCTCATATATCTTGGATAAGATATGACAACCAAATCTCCATGATCTTCTCCTTGGATTAGGATTGAATTAACTTCTCAAATCTTGAAATGGTGGAAAAAGTATTCGAGAAGTCTTTTGAATTAATCCTTCACATATTCCTACACATGATAAATCTCACACATTTTTGAGATATATGAAAACATGTCAATTTTCTAATATTTAATCACAAATTCCCTTTTAATACTAAAATAAATGATTTGGAAAATAATAAGGTTTAACCCATATTTAATTATGAAAATGGTATCATGAAAGGTTGATGGAGCAATGAAATGTGAACACTGATGAAGGGAAAGGTGGATGGAAATACAACATTTCTGAGTCCCAACATACCCCCCAACTGAACTTGTTGCATGTCCTCATGCAGCCATGCATGGGTCTTCTCAAGAAATTTTGGCATCTGAACTTTGGCTTTGAGTGATGATAATGAATATTTCCATGATGGGATTTACATGAGTAATAGTTGACAGTTTCTTATGGTTGGTTCTTGTGTGACAACCATGAATATAGAGAATGTTGGTTCTTGTGTAAGCAACATTC